>BQNB010077257.1:0-30899 GCA_026074375.1 Tanacetum coccineum | reverse complement strand
TGACGGAAGGGTAGTTAGTACGAACACTGTTTTGAAAGGTTGCACTTTGAGTTTAGTGAACCATATTTTTGAAATTGATCTTATGTCAATTGAGCTTGGTACGTTTGACGTCATTATCGGTATGGATTGGCTTGTCAAGTACGATGTCGTTATCGTCTGTGGCGAGAAAGTTGTTCGTATACCATATGGGAATAAAATGTTGATAGTTGAAGGTGACAAAGATGGATCTCGATTGAAAGTTATTTCGTGTATTAAGGCCCGTAAGTACGTCGAGCGAGGTTGTCATTTGTTTTTGGCACACGTTACGAAGAGCAAGTCAAAGGAGAAACGATTAGAAGACGTGCCTGTTATTCGTGACTTTCTTGAGGTATTTCCTGAGGAGCTGCCAGGACTACCACCACCGAGGCAAGTAGAGTTTTGAATTGATCTAGTACCGGGGGCCGCACCTGTTGCGCGTGCACCGTATAAATTGACACCGTCCGAGATGAAAGAGTTGTCGGTACAATTGCAAGAGCTGTTGGAGAAAGGATTTATTCGTCCGAGTTTATCACCGTGGGGAGCACCAGTATTGTTTGTGAAAAAGAAAGATGGATCTTTTAGGATGTGTATAGATTATCGCGAGTTGAACAAGTTGACTATCAAGAATCGTTATCCTCTTCCGAGAATAGATGATTTATTTGATCAGCTGCAAGGTTCTAGCATGTATTCTAAGATCGATCTGTGATCAGGATATCACCAGTTACGCATTAAAGAGGAAGACATTCCGATTACTGCATTTAGAACTCGGTATGGTCACTTTGAGTTCCAAGTAATGCCGTTTGGATTGACTAATGCGCCTGCTGTGTTTATGGACTTGATGAACCGAGTATGCAAGCCATATCTTGATAAGTTTGTCATAGTGTTCATCGATGATATTTTGGTTTATTCTAAGGACGAAGAAGAGCATGGAAAGCATTTGAAGATTATTCTAGAGCTGCTAAAGAAAGAGAGATTATACGCCAAGTTTTCAAAGTGTGATTTCTGGCTAGATTCAGTACAATTTCTGGGTTATGTGATTGGTCGTAGTGGTGTTCATGTTGATCCTGCCAAGATCGAAGCCATTAAGAGTTGGGCTGCACCAACGACACCAATGGAGGTGAGACAATTTCTTGGATTGGCTAGGTATTATCAAAGGTTTATTGAAGGATTTTCTTTGATTTCTAAGCCACTAACTAAGTTGACTCAGAAAAATAAGAAATACGAGTGGGGAGAAGAAGAAGAAGAAGCTTATCAAACGTTGAAGCAGAAGTTGTGTAGTGCACCAATCTTAGCATTGCCTGAAGGAACGGAAGATTTCATGGTGTATTGTGATGCATCTCTTAAAGGTTATGGATCCGTGTTGATGCAAAGAGAGAAAGTGATAGCGTATGCTTCTAGACAATTAAAGGTCCATGAAGAGAATTACACTACTCATGATTTGGAATTAGGAACCATTGTTTTCGCTCTTAGATTATGGAGACATTATTTATATGGGACGAAGTGTGTGGTCTTCACCAATCACAAGAGCCTACGATATATCCTGAATCAGAAAGAGTTGAACTTGAGACAACGAAGGTGAATTGAGTTGTTGAGTTATTATGATTGTGAGATACGGTATCATCCTGGAAAAGCGAATGTGGTGGCTGACGCCTTAAGTAGGAAGAGAAGGGATAAGCCATTGTGTTTTCGAGCTTTGATGATGACTATTCATAATGATTTACCGAAGCAGATTCGTGAAGCTCAGGAAGAACCCATGAAAAGAAAGAATGTAAAAGCAGAAAATTTGGGGAGATTGATTAAGCCGATATTTAAATGTCGCCTTGATGGAACACATTATTTTGGGAATCGTGTTTGGTTGCCGCGATTCGATGGATTGAAAGAATTGGTTATGTATGAGTCACATAAGTCCAAGTATTCTATCCATCCGGGATCGGATAAGATGTATCAAGATTTAAAGTTGTTGTATTGGTGGTTGAATATGAAAGCGGATATTGCCACATATGTTAGTAAGTGTTTGACTTATGTAAAAGTTTAGGCCGAGCATCAGAAACCGTCTGGGTTGCTGCAATAACCTGAGATTCCTGTTTGGAAGTGGGAAAGAATTACTATGGATTTTGTGAGCGGACTGCCGAGAACGCCAAGTGGGTATGATACGATTTGGGTTATTGTCGACCGACTGACCAAATCAGCTCATTTCCTGCCTATGAAGAAAATGGATAGTATAGATAAACTCACGCGATAGTATTTGAAGGAAATAATGTGTAGGCATGGTGTACCTATTTTGATCATTTTGGATTTAGATAGCCATTTTACGTCAAATTTCTGGAGATCGCTTCAGAAGGTGTTGGGGATAAATTTAGATATGAGTACCGCTTACCGCCCTCAAACGGATGGTCAAAGAGAAAGGACAATACAAATACTGGAAGATATGTTGCGTGCCTATGTGATGGACTTTAGAAATAGTTGGGATCGCCATTTGCCATTGGTCGAGTTCTCATATAACAATAGTTATCACGCAAGTATTAAGGTTGCACCATACGAAGCTTTATATGGAAGAAAGTGTAGATCACCTGTATACTGGAGTGAGGTTGGGGATAGCCAACTCACCGGTCCAGAGTTGATTCGCGATACGACTGAGAAGATTGTCCAGATTAAGAATCATTTGTTAACTGCTCGTAGTCGCCAGAAGAGTTATGCAGATAGAAGACTTAAGCCATTGGAGTTTTAAGTTGATGACATGGTATTGCTCAAGGTATCGCCATAGAAGGGCGTTGTGCATTTTGGAAAGCGCGGAAAGTTAAGTCCACGTTACATTGGGCCATTTAAGATTGTAGCTAGAGTGGGTCCTGTAGCTTATACGTTGGAGTTGCCTGAAGAGTTGAAAGGAATTCATAGTACTTTTCATGTTTCGAATCTTAAGAAGTGTTTAAGGGAAGGTGATGTTATAGTTCCGATGGAAGAAATTCAACTTGATGATAAGTTGCATATGATTGAGGAACCGGTAGAGATTGTTGATAAAGAGGTTAAGCGACTTAAGCAGAGTCGGATACCTATAGTTAAAGTTCGTAGGAATTCGTAAAGAGGTCTATAATTTACTTGGGAACATGAGGATCAGATTAAGAAGAAGTACCCTCATCTCTTTACAAGTAAGGACAAAGCGGAAAGAGTGGATGAGATGAGCTGAGTGCCAGGACGTCACTCCCTAAAGGTAGGGAGAATGTAACAACCCGAGTTTCAGGTCAACGTCTATCCTTAGCCTAAGATAGTTATTTTTAATTACATAAATAAGTATAGTCGTTATGCTATATGTGGTTGATTAGAATTTCCATTTATTGGAGAAAATTCATTCCGTGATTTAGTTTCTATTTGTTTTTAGCATTTAAGAAAGTCAAAAAATATATTTTATTGCTCCGAGAGCGTAAATATGTTAATTTTGTATTTTTCGTCGTTTCCCCGAGTTTTTGTAAAAACCGTGTTTAAAGGTCGTGTTTTACAAGGTTTAACGTTTTATTATAGGTTTTAAACTATATTTAGTGGGATGGATTTAAAATATCTACAAACGTGGTGTGACTCGAGTTTATGGCCGAATGTTATTTATAAAAAGGATGACTTGTACTAATTTTAAAAGAGATGGGAGTATGGAGGGACTAGTTTTGCCAATATATCAAAGTCTAATTCTATAAATAGGCACTTATACTTCTCATTTAACACTTTACCAAAAAAAATCATTTTCTTGTCCTCCGCTCCCCCTTTTGCCGTTCGAACCAACACCACCACACATAATCCATTGCCAAAAATTATTTACATACATGCAATTAAATCCGATTATACCATATTAATCCTTGTTCAATCCTTTACAAATCCCACTAAAGAAACTTCACATGCACTAAGTATTGAAGAAGTTGGGTTTCTGGTTGATTCTTGTAAATTCCAAGTATAAAGGTGTGTTCAAAGTGGGTAGATTGTTGTTATTTTGGTGTTAGTTGATTGAAAAGGTTGGTTTGGTTGGATCTTGTGGTTCGTCCGTACAGTTTGGTCAAGGGGAAAACAAAATCAATCTTTGTTCTAGCTTTGTGAGTGTTTACTTGTTCTTATGTGTTGATTAATTAGTTGGTTATTACTTGTATGCGATTGTAGCTAGTTGATTCAAGTGCAAAATAGGTTTGAAAGTATTTCAAGTATAAACATATGTTTGATGGTTTTAATACATGTTAATAGGCTAGTTAAACATGTTAGAAGGGTTAGATTTTGTTCAAAATGGGTTTTGGTATGACTTTGGGTTGACTTTTGTTGACCAGAAAGTTTGACTTGGTCATAGCGTGTCAAGAAATTTCTGAAATCTAAATTAGGTTTAGAATATGTTAAAGGATGTTCTAAGGTCTATTTTGATATAAGGTAGGCCTTGTAACTTCTAAAAATGAAGATTTTATAGCCAAGTCAAGTTTGAGTTATTTTTGGGTAAAAAGTCAACTACGAAGTTTGACTTTAGAAAGTCAAACTTGCGTATACTTTTGAATATAGTTTATAACAAGTAAAAAGTTCGTAATGTTAGTTAAATTAAGATGAAATGCTATAAGCTTTGAATACTAGTTCATAAAAAGCAAATAACTTCGTAAGTGTTAGTTAAACTAAGGGGGGGGGGGAAATAGAAAAGTTTGGTTATATTATCATTTGGCTGTATTCCGGCAAGCTGTGCTCTAAATATAAAAACTATTGAAAACTGTTGTGGATAAAAAAGTTAAGTAATTCAAAAGCGAAATGTTTTGTGTCACACTTGGAAGATCTAAATCATAGATTAGGATATGCGATATCTAGATAAGTTCGATTATATATAATATAATATAAAGTCATATAACTATATACTTATTATATATATATATAAGATCATCAGTACTGGCATATAATAATGATAAGTTATACTTTTTAGGTCACGTGCCGCTTATTTTATATGAGAATTTTTGTTACTTATCTATAGGATCGAAGTTGAGACGTGAAGTTTATTTGCGCATTCGTTGATTTGCATTGATTGATTTAGGATAATTGCTAAGGTGAGTTCATTATAAAGCCTCGCATGTAAAATCTATTTAACATGTTTTAAAAACCCGCGAAGGGGATACGTGTATTGTTTATAATCGAACACAATATGATTTTTTATGGTATTGGACTAAACGCCGATTATGAATTGTGTCCGCATAATGTTCGAATGTCGAATCCCTTATTAGCTCCATGAACCGTTAATTAGCCTTAAAAGCATAAATAAAGAAAAAGTCTCTTAGTTGTGAGTGTACAACGCTAATGGCATTAATAATCTATTAGGTTGACGGAAGACTGAACCCTATCTGGGGTTTGAAATCCTTGTGAACCACCCTGTCAAACAGACAATTTTGTTATTAGAAATTAAGTAAGTATATTGACATTAAATACCTGTTTGGTTCTGGGCGCACTCTTTTAGGCAAGATTAGATACCATAGTGTTTTGTTAACGTTCGGTGTCAATTGAGCTTATGCGTGAAAGAAAATAAGTTGATATTACATTGCATTTGTTGCTTAACCTTGATTTCCGAGAACTAAATAATGTGTTCATTGAGGTTCAAGGTTTTAACTTATTGATTAATTAAACTCTAGTGAATTTCACTCAACATTGTTGGTTGACGTTTAAACATGTTTTATTCCCAACGGTAACCAAAAGCTGAAGGCAACAATGGCGTGGAAGGTGTCGAGTGTGTGGTTATGCGTTTATGAAAGATAACTTCTATGTGTGTTTCCAGTCTTTCAAACTATATCTTGATGTTTGGTCTAAAAATAATGTCTTTACATTTGGAAAAATATATGTATTTTACAAAGGATTTGTATAAAACGTGAGTTACGATTCTTGTGGGACTAAACGGCAAGCACTTTTTTAACTTTGAATAATTGGGAACACATGTTTGGTAAACGTCTTATTTGAGTCATTTTCTATTATCGTGGTGACGGATGCTATTTAGTAACACCAAATTGCTAATTTACGCTGCGCAATCTGATGCCCTTCGGGGCGGGTGTTACACACATACTCGGCAAAACCCTAAAACCCTAACCCGAAACCCTAGCAAACCCGATACCACCTTAACTAGTTTCGAAACTAAACCTTAACCTAGCAAACACCCTCCACCATGATAGCAACCACCGCTTGTACACCAAACCGCTTGTGCCCCTAAGGTAAACACAACCTTGTCACCCATATTTTTCACCACCATGCGAACACCTTCACTGCACCACCTGTCGACCAATCCTTGAGTTGATTCAAACCGCTTAATCAACCTTCAATACAGAACCTTTTTAAAGGCCATAAGCTCCGGTAGCTTACACTGTCACCATGCATAACTAGGTTGCTAAACTGGCACCACTCAATTTTGGCCCTATAAATACCACGCATACATGCATAGCTTTTCATAACTATTCACACATTTAGGCTATATACTATACTTAAAATCAAATTCTAGCCAAGCAAGGAAAGGGAAGGGAAAGGTCTTTAAGGCTATTTTGGAACAAGGAATAAGAAAAGAATGAGTCCATTGATGTCATCTCCTAAGTGATTCGACCTTATTCACCACGCTTCGAACCATTTCATAGCTCGTTATAAGTCTTATAACTTGTTCAATAAGCTCCTAACATGTTTTAGATCATATATAAGTTTTGTTCTAGCCTCTTGAATAAGTAATACTCTTTTAAAAACACCTAAACCAAGCCGAGCCCTAAACGACCCATTTTTAGGAATCCCTATCATCCATGCGAAAGTCCAAATAAAGCTAGTTTAATAGCTTACGTCTAAATCCTATAAAGCGCTCTTAATACACCTTTATAATCTCATAGAATAAGCCCTTAAACCCTCGAAGCCTATCACGTTTTGGATTTTCCTAAACCCAAAAAAAAAAACGCAAACCCTAAAACACCTTAAAAAAACTATTATGTAGAACCTTAATAAGCATAACCATAAGCTGTATCTATAAGCTGATTCTAATATAGCTAATTTATCATGTTTTATAAGCTTAGAAACAAACCATGAAAAGCTATAAGCTTTCGTATTCATATAGTTTCAAACCAACACGCACCCGTTGACGGTTATCGAGCTCTATAAGCTCATTTACATAAGGCTATAAGCTTGTTAAGAACCTATAAATCAAACTTATTCAGCTTTATTGTAATAAGCTAAATACTATGCAAAATTAAATTTTGAGATTGAAAAAAAAAACACGACGGTAATAATAACGAATTTGGACTAAAAACAGCAAATCGTTTTTCAATGCATGAGGGTATATATTTTTAACTTTTGAAACTATTTAAACATTTCGGGCCAAAAAATAGTGAAATACTCTACAAGTTAACTACAAGGACCTATTTTGGCCAACTTTAAAGTTTAAAGGGTTCAAGTGGTAAAATAAACTATAACCAAGGGCTCATATATATGCATTTTCAAATTCTTGAGGGTATAAAATGCAATACTTTTATATTTACATAATAAAAATCTATTTACATCACATTATAAGCACCCATTTTATTCAAACAACACATTTATCGTCGTTCATAACGATCGAAACATTATAAAATCAATTATGTTATTTACTCCCAATCCGTCCCAAATATATTGTCCCTCACGACAAAAAACACACGGTTAAAGAAAAAGTACTTTTATTATATGCTTCTCCTCTTTTCTTACTTTTGACAGAATGACATTTTACCGCTTAGCTCAAATAATTAAAGTCTTCTTTAATGTTTGATTTAATTTCCAAACAAGGGACAATATAGGTAACACTTGATAAAACTCTTATCTATTTTTAGTAGTGCGACAACTTAAATCTTGGGACATCCAAAAAGCGAAACGTGAACAATAAAAATGAACGACGGAGGGAGTATATTTAACGATAAATTATCATCACTAGCTTTTGAAGAAACTTACAAAGATAAAATCTTATCATTTAAACGTATAGACGTTATCACGTTACCTAAATCGAAGGGAATTTATGTAGAGGACTGGCCCTCAATTTGGGTGACTTTGATGAGATGCTGAATATAATACACATTTAATAGTCGTCCCTAAGCTCCTCGAACGTTTACACTACATTCTGACCTCAAGGACATATGATAGCCCGAACAGTGATACGATATTCTCACAAGTTAATAAACCAAATTAATATTTACGTTAAACTTTATGGAATAAAGTTTTGAAATATCAAACTAAGACTTGACATATTACCCCAGGGGAAGTTTGCGTGATAGAAAAGCCAATTACTTCCAGTTTAAGTCTTAACATCAATCAGATTTCCCTATTAAGGTGAGTTCATAGTCCCACCTTTATATGTTTTTCCAAACCCCGTGGGGAGATACATGCTATAAACCATGAATACAAGTATTTTCCAACTGTATGCTATCCTGATATATTATTGCCTAAGTTACCTCCATTGCCAATATCCTTTATATCATGAACCATTAATCACTTGTGTGTGAACGCGAATATTGTGGATAGATCTATCGGGGTTGACGAATCCCGTTTGTGTTTACCAGTGAGGTAACCAAGCGCACTATATTTGAGAATAATGGGTAATTTGGCAAATTACCTTTCCAGAAGGACATTCGTTCCTTAAATGTCATTGATATGACTTCCATGTTAACGTTTTGGTGTCATGAGCTTAGAGCAATAATATTGTTTTCTATGATAATTGTATTCGTTGCAATTATTACCTATTACATAAACTTGTATTCAACCATTATATTGCAAACCTGTGAATTTCACTCAACCTTTGTGTTGATCCTTTTAGCATGTTTATCTCAGGTAATTAAGCAAATCTAAGGCACGGAGTGGCATGGACTTGAAGACGTCCAAACTTGTTATCATTCAACCTTTATGTTTTAAATGTATTTTGGGACCTCCTTTTGTAAAACTCTGATATGTTAATGAATGATAACTAAATTTTCCAAAACGTCTCTTTTGAGTCATTTTCTATGATTATGATTGTTGATTCATGAAGTAATACCCCCAATTTAGCTTTCGCTGCTATGTGAATTATCAGGGTGTTACAGCTCAAAAGGGCTTATTGGGTCGTGA
The DNA here is from genome assembly GCA_026074375.1 of Tanacetum coccineum. NCBI lineage: Eukaryota > Viridiplantae > Streptophyta > Magnoliopsida > Asterales > Asteraceae > Tanacetum > Tanacetum coccineum. Next base: position 21,803 of record BQNB010077257.1, on the reverse strand, counting down.
GCCCATAAGCTCCAAAATCTATATGTTAAGCTTATAAATAAGCTAATAAGCTACGTATCGTATTTGGTTATCACCATAAGCTATAATAATAGTCCAAAAAAATACGACATACTAGGGTAATAACCAAAAAGCACATATACTTGCTCCCTTGTGGTCTTCGAACCACAATAAGCCCAAAATAAGCCAAAAAGTGCTTATAAATAATCTAAATAAGCTATTATCCAAAATAAGCTAATTAGCAATAAATGTTTTACAACCATCACGACCACAATATCAAAACTAACAAAACCTTATACCTCTTTTTATTCCATTCGAACCAAAACCGAACCATATATACCATTTGTAAATTTTTCACTATCGATTTTAAACGATTGGGCCGTACAACTAACATTTATGCATCATTTGACACTCAAAATTACAAGTTAAATCAAAATTTGAAAGACTTATAAAGAGAGTCTTCAAAATAAATTTTGACGCGAACCGAACAACCCAAACGTTGTTTTAACAATAACCCGAGCACTATAATCAACCCAATACTCCAAGAATCTTCATGTTTTTGATCAAATTTGAAAAATAAAGTTTGTATGTATGCGTGTGGGTTGTGGACGAACCAAACAAGAAAGAAGAAAAGTGTGTGTAAATTTTTGTGAAGTGTGTGTTTGAAATGGATGAAAACAATACCATATAAGACAAGGTGGACCAAGGAAGGACTAAGGCTTACTAAAATCAAGCCTTCTTGTCTCCCAAGGGGTTAGAACCCACGGCTAGGGATCCTATGTCTCAGGATGCCTTCTTTTTGTGTCGGGTTTGCTTAAATCTCAAAAACCGTGATCGTAAAATATTTCCCGAAGTTACTTAGCATTTTTATTCATCTTAAAAATATTTTTACAATAACTTAGAGTATTTACTTGACATATTTCCACGCTTTATTCCTCAAAAACTCATTTGGACATTAACGGACGTGTCAGGACTTGTTTTTCGGCATTTCTTAAAAATTCACGGGTCAACCACCCGGAACATACATAACATAATAATACCCTCTAAAAAGGATTATTATACACCATAAACCATAAAATGCCTTAAATCTCATAAATTCTGAGCTTTCTTCAGATAGAAAAGATTTTGAAAACCTAGAGCTTGTCTAGTGGTATGATCATAGAAAAATTAAGGTTTTGTCAACATGTGAACAGTTTGTGCCGATTGATCTCTTTTAAAAACAATATTATCTAGCTGTTTGATCCTCTTTTCTAAAGCAATTTCCCTATCAATGTTTCTAGATTCTTCTTTCTTAAAATCATTTTTGAGAAGAGTAACCGTTTGCATTAAAGATTCCTTTTCTTTTAAATGTTCAAAAAGAGTTTATTTAAGACGATCAATCTCTACAGACTGTGCACTTGTATCTAAAACGTTATCATTACTCTTTAAATCAACATTTTGTCCTTCTTTCAAAATTTTAACTTGTTCCTTATATCTTTCAAGCTCAGCAGTTAAAGTATCATTGGAACTTTTATTGTCCAGATTTATCTTGGTACAATTAACTACTTGGGTTTTTAGTTGTTCAATCATAGATAATATCAGTGCATCTTGTTATGCAGAAGAGTTAGAATTCTGAACAGCTGCCTGTTGTGATTCAATCACATACTGAGAATAAGGAATGATATTTCTATCACTAGTTATTTCAATCTTTGAATTATTCACAACATTTGACTATTCAGAAGACGGCATCTCTTGTACAGCTTGATTAATCATATTGTTATCCATATTATCATGATTGTGTACCTCAGCGAGAGCATCTGAACCATAATGAGATAAATTCGCCATGAGAGCAACTTTGGCAGTGTTAAGTTCATCACAATCAGAGTCATATGCATCCAAATCATCAGCTTGATAAGCAGCATTGTGGGTAATGACAGTCTGTGTGGCTTGACCTTCTGCAATTCCTGGATCTGCCAAAAATGCTAGTTCCTCCTCATGTAGAATTTGACCGTTTGCTTGAGCTTGTACCAACAACACTTTATCCTTAAACCATGAATCATCTCATTTCCTCTTAGGTTTAGTGCACTGTTTGGACATGTGTCCTTCCCCTTTGCAGTTGTAACAAATAACAGTCCTTTGTTTCCTAGAATTGCTTCCACTTGCTCCTGGAGTGTAGGTCCTTGTAGTACCCGCAGCAAAAGAAGTGTGTCTCCCCTGAATTGGTTGTAAGGTCACTCTCCCATCATTAATGGTAGCTTGTTGCCTAGGGTTTGACGAATTCCTCAGCTGGTTATTGGTAGTAGGATAGCGGGAAGTGACAACAGCAGTCAAGAAAGACATCATGTGATTGATGGTATCAATGGGATCATCCCTTTTCTGGAACACTAGAACAATTAGACCTGAGTCTAGTTGGGGAAATTCAGATTGTTGGTCAACTGTGGGAGCATATTCCAATTGAGTGACGGATGATGGTGGAGAATAAACGTTGTGATGAACTAATGATTGATAATCATTGGATGGATAAGTGATTGAAAGAGGTGTTGATGATTGATTATTTGAGTATTATTGAAACTGATAAGGTGAAACATGTGGTTGAAATTAAGAGTTTTCGTATGAGTTTTGATGAGTTTGATAAGGAGACTGGGTCATTTGATGGGTTGCAACCAAAGCAAGCGGATCTGAGTTGCATTCATGCATTAAACGAACCTCATTTGCATGAAATTCATGTTGGCCTAAGTAGGCATGAAGCTGATCAATGTTAGTTGTATGCAAATCCGCAGAGACCATTTGACAACTATCAGCAATATTGCTCACTCAGGAGGAAGAGTAATCAAACACTTGTGTTCACGTTGAAAAGTTCTAGTTTCATATTGGTAGATGTTCATATCATTGAGTATCAGTGAAAATCTCAAGTAAGAAATCACGTAGTGGTTTTTCTCCCTTCCTTATCAGCAAACAAATCCACAATTCATCATAAAGCTACACTCTCTTTCCTGTTTCGTCATGAATTTCCTTGCAACAAAGATGAATTCTTATTCGCCAAAGTTCCTTGCAACTTATGATGTGCTTAACCAATGCATAGACTTCTGGTGAAGTCCTTGGAGAATGGATATTTGTTGCCTGATATCACAATCAGCTTGAATTTGCTTCCGTAGCAGATAATTCAGAAAATTTCTTTGGTCATGTCACTTCCATCTTTCTATCAATTGAAGGCCAGATGAGTGGACCATTTTCAACGGATTCAAGAATCATTCGTCCATGTTGTCTATTCATCATGTATAGCTTCATTATGCTTTTCTAAGAATCATACATATCTTTTTCCAACATAGGTGGACGATTTTCAGCACCTGAAAGAATTGTTATTTTTTATTAGTCAGGCAAGAAGGCTCCATGAGAAATTTGTATGTTAAAAGATTTAATGTCGATCCGAACGGTGGTAGAAAGAAAATAGAGTATTAATTAAGTTGTCTTTTAAGTGTTTAAATACTTAAAACTACACGAGATTTTACAATTCATGACAAAACCGGGAAAACAAGTTAATGTTTCACGAGATTTTACAAGTCAAAGAGATAAACCGCATAATTTATAAATTTGAGTTGCTCGGTTTGATTGAACTTGACTAGTTCGGTTCACACTGGAAATAACTAGTTCGGTTCACACTGGAATAAACTAGTTCGGTTCACACTGGATATAACTAGTTCGGTTCACACTGAAATAAGCTAGTTCGGTTCACACTGGAATATACTAGTTCGGTTCACACTGGAAATAACTAGTTCGGTTCACACTGGAATAAACTAGTTCGGTTCACACTGAGTATCAACTAGATCGGTAAACACTAACAATAACTAGATCGGTACACACTGAGTATCAACTAGATCGGTTAACACTAAAAATAACTAGATCGGTACACACTGAGTATCAACTAGATCGGTTAACACTAAAAATAACTAGATCGGTACACACTGAGTATCAACTAGATCGGTTAACACTAAAAATACTAGATCGGTTGACACTGTTGATTCACTAGTTCGGTTAACACTAAAAAGACTAGATCGGTTGACACTGTTGATTCACTAGTTCGGTTAACACTAAAAATACTAGATCGGTTATATCACGAAACCCACTTTTTCAAAACTCAAAAAGACACGTTTTTGACGATTGTTTTCTGAAATTTTTTGTACCAAAAGTGTTACTAAGCCTATAGGGACAAGAAAAATGAAAACTTTAAGGTTTTTAAGCCGAAAAATTTAAAATCAAGATTTTGACCTTTATAAAGCTAACGAACCCAAAATGACACAAAATAACAGATTTTTCTATGAATCTAAGCACACACACCTATATCCAAGGATACTAGATCAAAGCTACCTATGTAGATGATCCTTTAGTGTGGATTTTAAGCTTAAAACACAAAGAAAAAAAAATCAAAAATGAGGCTCTTTTTTGAAGAAAAACACACGAACCAAAACAAACACAATATCTAAGCACACCACTCCATGGCTCTTGATACCAATTGAAGAACAATCAAATAACATACATAGAAAGAGGAGGAAAGTTGTTTTAGAGAGAGAGGGGGTTGGATGAACACTTTAGAGAGAGAAAGAACATAAAAGAGAACTTGTATTATGTGTGTGAATAATGAACAACCAACCACCTCTCCAAGGCATGGAGAGGTGTATATATACTTACAAGGGGCGGATAGGCCTTGGCTTAATAGACTTATCCATGGGCCTTGGTCTAACTACCTAAGTAAGTTTCCAAAAATTAACTTAACGAGCTAACAACAGTTATCTATGGAGTGACCGAAACTTTCCTAGGAATTTCGTATTCCTAACAGAGAGAAGATGAAGGGACAAAGTATGAAACAAAATAGTGAAAGAGTTAAGTTAAAGTAGAAGTTAGGTGGCTTTTATTGGCTATTAATGTGATCTGCCTATTATACCCTTGACGAAAGAAAAAGTTAACGAAATTGTGGATAGAGTTACGGTCAAAGGATTGGTTAACTCAAAATGGACAACTACAGGGACAATCAGTATTGTTAATACAAATAATGTCTAAAAACGTTATTTATATTTTTCGACCTCTTGATGTTCTGATAATGACAAAATGTGAAAACGTTTGCGATAAAATTAAACGTTTATAAATTACTAATTTTAAAATTCCATTTCTAAGATTAATCACTTAAGATATGGATAAACAAATCATTAAACATGATTAGTGATCAAGAAAATAATTTTTTTCTTCCCTAAACTTTACATTTTTACAAAAGTGTTTTTATAAAAATATAAAAACAAAATATTTATTCATTAAAAGAAATGTTTTATTAAAAACATAAAATTTGAAATTCAAATTTTCCCCCCAAAATGGAAGGTTCTAAATCAGATACAACCTTCACCACAAAAGGACAAAAAAGGGAGCGTAGTCTACGGCGGCCCCCTTATATATAAGGGACCGCCGAGACCGCCGTCAGCAACGGCTATATTTTTTGTCCCTATAAAAACTAGGCCACCTCATCTGAAAAACAAAACCTCTTGCCACGAATTTTTTTAGATCTGTTATTCTCTCTTCTTTCTTTCTTTCTAAAACACATATCTTGATCACTAACATACTTTATCTTGTTTCAAGTGATTAATTCTTTCTTCCTCCCTTCTTCTTCTAATCAAGTGCAAGAAAAGAATAATCGTATTCTTCTACATACGATTTATTATCAAGTGATCTTTCTTTTCCTCCTCAAGATCACATATATTCATTACATTTACTTAGTGTTGTTGTGTAAATTGGATTGTGTGTAGATCCAATAGTGTAGATTGTGTATTGGTGTGATTTAGATTGTGTGTCAATCCAAGGGTATATATATCTTGTGAGTGTATAAAGACTTAGTGAAGTCTTAGATTGGTTCTAGCTAAGATTAGGACTCGACATCTAGCTTAGTGTCAGAAAAGAAAGTAAGTGACGTGTAAACAGTTTTCTCCGCCTAAAGGGAGCTTATTGACATAGTGAAATGTCGAGTGGAGTACTCGAGGAGTGGAGTAGGAATGAAGAGGTGCTTCGTTGCCGAACCACTATAAATCTCGGTGTCTTGATTTGATCATTTCTTTCTTTATCTCTTTATTATCATTGCTTACTTTGTTCATTACATAAGATAATTTAGTTGTGATTCATATTATTGATTGATTGACATATAACTCGAATCAAACATTTTTAAGTAAAGTTTTTAAAACACCAATTAACCGGTAAACTATTCAACCCCCCTTCTAGTTTCCTATAGAGTAGTAATGGGTGTCTGTTGAGAATCAGTAGGAATGGCTGAGTCTTCACCCATCTCTTGATTAGCTTGAACCATCATTGTTGCCAACAGGGGTGTTACTCTCCTAGAAAAATCTTTTCCTTCTCTCTTTATATTGGTAAAGATTTTCTTTGTGTGTGAGGGGTTAACATAAATCTTCTTGTGGTGTGACATATCCCCAAGCTGTTGATTGATAAACACTTGTATAAAGCGTGGATACATCAGAAATTTAACCACTCCCTCCAATTGCTTTACCATAGCATCAAAAATATATTTGGACAGGTTAAATTTTTGGTTTGTGGCCAAGCATATTAGTGTTACTGAATTCATTCCAACCAGTAGTTTTAGCACTAAGGCATTGCAATATGGTATGAATTAAAAACTTCCATTGTGGAAAAAAGAAAGCTTTATAGAATGTAAGCTTTTGGGAAGGTTTTTCATACCCTATGCGTTCTAGTTCTTTAAAAATGGTAGCAGTTGGCAAACAATCAGTACCACATTCATCTTCTAAATGAAGATCACTTCTAATACTTGTCTCTGTGATGATTACCTTCTTCTTATCAACTAGGGCTTGTATCTGACATTCTCCATTAACCGTCTTTACCTTTGCTGTTGCCCAGAACTGTTCAATTCACGATGTGTAGACAGTAGGATTGACGTTTAAAGCATAATTGACTGAACTTGCCTTTAGAAAATCAACAATTTCATGAAACCCATCACTTTAAGCAGGTTTTTCCAAGAATGCGACCATGTTGTGAGTGTCAGCAAAGTGTAGGTTTGACATTGTGTTGGGTTTTGATGATTAATGATGAAATTGAGTTAGGGTTTACGTTTAAAGAGTGTTTGAATGATTGAAATTGAATAAAGAATGGAATGAAACCCTGAATCGAAGTATTTATGAAATCACCCTCAGCAGCATTAACTTGAACTGGCAACATTAAATTATGCCTAACAACAGTAACTTTGACCAGCAACACAAAGTTATGCTTAGCAGTAGTAAATAGCCCAGCAGCAGTAACTCGGCAGCATCAACTTAAGCTTAGCAGCATTAATGTATACTAGCAGTAGAAACTTTATGCTTAGCAGCATTAAGTTATATTACCAGTATTAACCTAATGCTTAAAGCATTAAGTTTGAGTTACCAGCATTAACTTTAATTTAATTCCAAAAAGAACTTCTATCATTAATTCATTCTTCTCACAAGCTCTCTTTCTGTGTTTATGCTCACAACATCTCTTAATTCCTTTTCTCACTTAATTACTCTATTTGTTTTTATTCACACACATCTCTCTTTCTGTTTTTTATCTAACAATATCTCTTAATTCTTTTTGCTCACTAAATCACTCTTTCTGTTTTTATTCACACATCTCTCTTTCTGTTTTTATTTATAATATTAGACAGTATTGTATAAAGTGCCATCAATTTCATTAGTTGCATACTGTCCTCCCTACTTCCAAGTGTGTTAACTCTTAAGAGAGGTGGTTCATTAGACTGTTAGATGCAGCCTCAAACCTAGTTTGAGCTTCTGCACCCCCTATATGGTAACTTGGCACTTGGGACCACTACCTGAACTAGTTCCCTGAGAAAAAAGGCTCATTAAGTGTTGCCATGGATTGGGCCCTATTCATGTTACCACTGTCCTGCTCTACTTCTAAGCTAGAAGCAGTAGTGGCAGCCCTTTCCATTTTGTCTCCCCACTCTTTATGGACAGTCTCATCTGCTACAAGGTGAATAGGTCCACTTAGACTGAGATATCTTAGTGGTCCTTTTGGCTTTCCTAAGTTTGTGGGTCTTTTTGGGTTGAGATAATGATAAAATAATAATTGGTTCTTCATTAGAGAGTTGAACATGTGTAGATGTGTGTTGGGGATTAGTGGGTTGTCCTGACCCTTCACCTACTGCTGCTGAATGTGACATTCCATTTCATCCATTCTTATATACCCTCCCCTCAAACAATGCTTCAGAGGTTAAGCATTCCAATGTTTGCAGTTAGATATTGAAATCTGCCAACATCAAATGCCTTTATGAGAAGGTCTGCAACATTTTGATCAGTGTGAATCATTATCACTTCAATTAACTTCTTCTCATAAGAATCTCTCATAAAATGGTGACTTATCTCAATGTGCTTGGTTTTAGCATGAAATACTGGATTTTTCACAATACAGATTGTACTTTCATTATCAATGTATATCTTGGTGTTCATGAAGTTGAACCCATAATCAAGCATTTGATTTTAAATCCATAACACCTGTCTATAGCAATTAGCAGCAGCAACATACTCTGCTTTAGTAGTAGAGTTGGCTACTATAGTATGCTTCTTGCATTGCCATGAAATCAATCTTCTTTTAAGAAATTGACAACCTCCTGTTGTGGATTTTGTTGTCTAAGCTAGCTCCAGCATAATCACTATCAGAATAAGCTTCCAAGTTAAATGGTGAATCTCTAGGATATAAAAGGCCCAATTTAGACTGACCCTTTATGTATCTAAAAATTCTCTTTAAGGCATGAAGATGTAAAGTCTTTGGTGTAACTTGGAACCTTGCACAAGTACAAACAACAAACATTATGTCAGGCCTAGAAGTTGTTAAGTACATTAATGATCCAATCATTGATCTATATAAGTGAACATCCACATCCTCAACTTCTTCATCCTTAGTCAATGCTTTGTTAGGCTCCATTGGAGTGCTTGCTGTCTTTACAGTGGCAAGATTAAACTTCTTCAATATATCAGCTACGTATTTGTCTTGGCTGATGAAGATTCCATCACTCTTCTGTTGAACTTGTAGTCCCAAAAAGAAAGAAAGTTCCCCATAGAACTCATTTGGAACTTATCATGCATCAGCTTTTCAAACTCAGTACTCATCTCTTTCTTGGTTGACCCGAAGATGATATCATCAACATAAACCTGTACTAGCAGGATATCATCTTTTTGTCATTTAATGAACAATGTTTTATCAATTTGACCCCTGTTAAAACCATTGTCTAGAAAATAAGTTGACAATGTCTCATACCATGCTCTTGGGGCCTGATGTAGTCCATAGAGAGCCTTTTCTACCTTGTAGACTTTGTCTGGAAAGTCTAGATCTTCAAAACTAGAGGCTAACAAACATAGACCTCCTCTTCTATCTTTCCATATAAAAAGCACTCTTAACATCCATTTGGTAGACTACAAAATCTTTAAAGGAAGCATAAGCCAGAAATAGCCTTATAGCTTCAATCCTTGCTATTGGAGCAAAAACTACATCATAATCTATACCTTCCTCTTGAGTATGCCCCTGAGCAACTCGTCTAGCTTTATTCTTCACCACTATGCCTCTTTCATCCTTCTTGTTTCTAAAAACCCATTTAGTACCTATTGCCAACTTGTCTCTAGGTAAATCTACCAAGGTCTAAACTTTTAGCAGTTTAAACTGTAGAAGCTCATCCTGCATTGCTTCCACCCAGCTTGGATCTTTTAGGGCTAAGACTAGTTTCTTGGGTTCCATGTGTGATAAGAAACAAGCAAACAAACAATTTTGAACGTTTTGTGATTTGTTCTCCTAAGCTTGTAAACTGAGGAAATAAACCATGTTCTTCATTTATCTTAGTCATTTATCTTGTCTGTACATGTGTTTTTAAGCTTCCTATCACTTGATCTTCAGGATGATCTTTATGAAATTTTGTGAAAGGAGCATCAGGAATTATATAAGATGAAATCACATTGTTCATGTCAACCTCTTCTTCCACATCTTCATCATCATATGCACCATCAAATATGCCAGTATCATCCATTAGAGACAGAATTGGAACATGTGGAAGAGGAAATGCATTTTTAAAAGGAGAAAATCATTCAAATAGATGTTCCTCATATGCATTTGTAGTACTAATAGAAGTTCCAGCAGCATTAACTGGTGATGATGGAGCATCATTAGTAAAAGATGGTCCAGCAGCACTAACAGGTGTACTAACATTATTAAAACCATTAGTGCTGTCAATATGTTCAGTCTGCTTATCCTGTTAAAGTAGCCTCTCAAACTCACTTCTTGTGGCTTGTTCATCCTTCCCACCTTTATCTGAAGCTTCATTTTCACCCACTTTTGTAGGCTTCATACCAGCATATTCTTAACTGTTCTTAGGACCTTGAGAGATTAATGGATCAGTTGTGAAGAAAGGTACTAGGATGTACTCTTGTTCAGGTTCTGTCTTCTTTTCAGCTTGACCTGCAACAATGTTATCTCTGGTTCCTGCAATACCATTAGTTTGATTTCCTGCAACAACTGGCACATAGTTCATAGATTTTGTCAAAGAATCAACATCAAAAAGCCAGTCTGGTCCATTTCCTTTTACATTAGGTGCATTTTCAAGAAATCTAATGTTTAAGGTCTCTTCAACTATCCTGGTCCTTCTGTTAAATACTCTTATAGCCTTACTAACCATAGAGTACCCAACAAAAAATCCCTCATCAGCTTTTCCATCAAACTTGCCTAGATGATCCCTAGTATTTAAGATGGTAACAGGACACCTAAAAGGTTTCATGAAGTCTATCAATGGAGGTCTTCTATGAATAAGTTCATAAGGTGTCTTGTTATGAGGCTTAATGACTAAGGCCTTATTTAGCACATAGCAAGCAGTATTAACTACTTCAGCCCAAAAGGTGGTTGGCAACTTAGAGTTAACTAACATAGTTCTTGCAGCCTCTATCAATGTTCTATTCTTTCTCTCAACAACACCATTCTGCTGAGGAGTCCTAGCAATACTGAATTCCCTCTTAATCCCCTTCATTTCACAGAACTGATTCATTATACTATTTTTGAACTCAGTTCCATTGTCACATCTGATAACTTTTACCTTATGGTCTAGTTGATTTTCTATTTCTGTTATGAAGGTCTTTAAGATTTCACTAGTTTCATACATAGTGGTAAAAAAGAATACCTAAGAAAATCTACTAAAGTCATCAGTGACAACTAGGCAATAAGACTTTTTCATTAAACTCTTAACATTTGTAGGACCAAACAGGTCCATATGAAGCATATGTAAGGGTTTGCTGATTGAGTTTACAAGTTTAGCCTTACAGGAGGCTTTGTGTTGTTTTCCTTCTGACAAGCAACACAAGAATGATTATTTTCAAAAATCTTTGAGGGTAAACCTCTTACTAGGTTTCCCTTTACCAGTTTGTTTATATTTTTGAAATTAATGTACCCAAGCCTCTTGTGCCATAAATTGGATTCATCAATTGTGGCCTTAGCAAAGAGGCAAGTTAAACCTCTAGTGGGAAGGATACTCTTTAGGTAAACATTGTAAATGTTATCCTTTCTTGGAACTCTTAGCAAAACCTGACTTTCATCAAGTAGCTTAAAGTCAGAAGATAAGACAAGACATTTTGTGTAAGTAAAAAGAACATTATTCTTTTTGTCACAAATTTGTGACACACTAAACAAGTTATACTTAAGCTCCTTACAAAAATACACATCATCAAAAACCAATGTTCCTGTTTTGATTTTACCTTTTCCAGAAATTATACCTTTACTATCTCTAAAGGAAACAAATCCACCATCATAATCTTCATACTCAGTAAGATAGCATTTATTTCCAGTCATGTGCCTAGAACAACCACTGTCAATTACTCCTTTTTCCTTGTACTCCTTCTGGTGTGGGTTGCCCTGCACATAAAATAAGAGAATTAGGCTTTTTTGGGGATCTAAGCCATTATAGACTTGGATCTGCCCCGTGCATCAATGTAAGAATATTTCTTGAAAGTACTTGATGCACTACTATTTTTGTCTTTCCAAACCCAGCATGCTGAGGCCTTAATAGCATTAACCCTTTTTCCCTTATTTTTGTTTACTACTGTTTTCTCCCTAGCAGTAGTATCTTTTACCCTGACAGTATTAACCTTTTTATTGAAAATACTGTTCTTGTTTGCTGAATACTTGTTAAATGGCCTTGTAACTTGTGAATGTCCTCCTTTGAAAGTTTTTGAAATTAGTCTAGGATGGAGCACAATTGGTTTTGAGTCAGCAGTATTAACTGGTCTGACAGCATTAACCTCTGCACCAGCAGTCTTAAGTTTGCTTGACCTGGTTAAAACTGCTTATGGAACAAATCTTCTTTTAGGGTGAGGGTGAGTCATTTTATTAGAAAAGTTCTTGTGATTCACCCTGCTTGAGTTGTTCTACACTGGTCTTACAACTTTTTTATCACACACATAATGAAGATGCTCAAAACTACTACAATTATAACAAGCTTTATTTATCATTTTAAAGTCACTTCCTAGTCTTTGGGACATAAGATTGTTCCAGTTTCTTTAGTTCCCTCTAGGATAGTGTTTGTACTGTTTAGGTGTTGCTACCTTCTCTACTGTTTCCCTAACAGACTTAACAAAGTTTATCTTTTTAGTGCTAGGTCTAACAGTTTTATCCTCAACATTAGGTATATGGTCTACCTCACTTTCATCATTAGAATTCCAATCCTTAATGATTGGAGGTCTAAAGCTATTCTTTTTAGGTTCTACTGTGTTGAACACACCCTTATTTTTTACATCAGCAGACTCATGTTTTGACTCAACTGTCTTAACATCACAAGGTGTAACATCAGTAACAACATCCACAGACTCACTTTCAACTATTTCATCCATAAACATTAAATCAGGTTTGGGAGGTATGAAATTCCCTGTATAAGGTGGGGGAACTGCATGATATCCCTTATCTGATTTGGACTTATTAATCTAATGATTTTCTAACATCTCAGATGAATTCACAAAACTTTCTATTACAGGACAAGCTGCGTTATATCCTAGTCCTGTTTCAAACTTGTCACTTACTTGACTTTCTAGCAAATTGTTCAAAAATTTAGATGAATTTTGAAACTTATCTAATGTTAGTTTTAACTCATCTCTCTCTTTTTCTGCTTTTTCCAATTTTTTTTGTTTTCAACTAAGGCATTATCTATTAGTTTAACTTCAAGGTTTAAAACATTAATGCTCTCTTCAAACACAACCTCATTTTTCTTTTAGTGAGCTAGTCTAGCTTCTACTGACTGTAAACCTGCTTTATAAGATACTAAATTAAATTGAGACTTTTTGTAATCTGAAGACAAACTATCATATTGTTCTTTGAGAGTAGCATAAGCTTTTACACATGATTTAGAACAAGAATCTACCTCATAATCTGAACTGGAAGAATTTCCTGAAGATGTATATACCATTAATGCAAAGTTTGTAGGATGCTCTTCTTCAGTTTGGTAGCTCCAATCATACCCTCCAATTCCATCTTGAGCAATCAAGGCATTTTCAGTGGGAGTTTCCACTGTAACAGTTCTTCTATGATTCTCTCTTCCTCTATTTTCCTGATTTCTTGGAGCTTTACATTCGTATGCAAAGTGACCATTTTTATGACAATTATAACACTCCACTTTTGACCTGTCAAATCCAATGCTTTGACCATTTATATCCAACCTCCTGCCTGTTCTTTTAATGAATCTTCTAGCTCTGATTGTCAGCATGGCCATCTCCTATTGTAAATCCATTTCTTCTAGGTCATCAGGATCAATTTGTTCTAAGTCCTCTCGAGCAAGTTGAGGATAATTTGGCTGACTTGCTAGGAAAGCACAGATCACAACATCACTAAGGTTATCTATAGATTTAGAGTTTACAGCATTACCTTGAGTATGAGCAGCACTAACTCTATAAGCAGTGTTATCTGCTTCATTTGTGCTGCTGTTGCTGTTAGTGCTGTTGGAGGACACAAAAGCCATATTTTGTGGATTTTGGCTTGTGCTTGTTGATCCTAAAAGTTCAGGTTCATATATCTTCAAGTTGTTGTACAAGTCATCCAAACTGATGGTTTCTATTTGCTCTTTGTTCCTCCAGATCAAAGCATGAGTCTTCCATTCAGATGGAAGACTTCTCAACAGTTTTAAGTTTATGTCCTCTTGCTCAATAACTTCACCTTGAATCTCTAACTGACTAATAAGTTTTTGCAACCTATCAAAAGTTTGATCCATTGTTTATGAACTTGATCTTACAAAGTTCTCATATTGTTGCTTGAGCAGTGCCCTCTAAACTTTCTTGGATTCCTTGTTTCCTCCATACCTCTTCTCTATTGCTTCCATGAGAAATTTTGCATCTTTATATGAATGGAACTTCAGTTGATCCTTATTTGGGAGTGCCATCAATAGAGTTCCTCTAGCTTTCATCTTATTCCTCCTGTCTTGCTTTTCTTCTGCAGTAGTAGGTTCGTATGTCTGCTCAACTATTCCAACAGTTCGCTTTAGCACTTTTATTACCATTCAGAATTACTTCCCAAAGGGAGTTATCAGTCATAAGAAAGTATTGTTTTATCCTCATTAACCAGAGATCATATTCCCCTGGGTTGAGGATAGGGAGTCTTACAGTCAGAGTTGTAGTAGTTGTTCCTGCCTCCATCTTATCACTGAGAAATAGATCTAGTATATCTTGTTTGTATCTTCTTATTCAAAGCTTCACAACCAGGGCTCTGATACCACTTATTGATCCCAATGAACAGATCTTTAACTCCTTAGCTTGATGTAAGGTTTAGTATCCTTGGATAAATCCAAAGGTACTAAGACTGAAACTTTGAGTGTATGATATAAACTATGCGGAATCTAGTTTATACCACTAAGAATAATAACAATAAAGTATGTATGACATACAGAAATACAACCAAAACAATAAGCTCTAATATATTAATACGAACACTCTTTGACAATGTTAGGGTTTACAACCTTGAAGCTGCGAATACTATGAATTCTATGTGAATTTGTATCTATCTCTATGCTTTAGGACCTCCTTTTATACACCAAGGAGTCCTATAAGGCTTACAATACTTACCTAAGATATCATGATCTTTTCTATAAGTAAACGTAATCTCTTAAACAAATAACTTATACATATCTTCTTCACAAATAACTAATACTTATCTTCGTAAGTATTCTTGTTCTCCAATTAATCTTTATCTCTTCTCTTGTCTTTATCCTTCTGACAGTAGAAACTCTTAAAGCAGTTGCAATCTTTCAGCAGCATTAACTAAGCAGTAGTAACTCTAAGAATCATCTTGAAGTCTTTTAATCCCAACAAAAAGGTTTAGGGTTTGTAAGCTATAATGTTGTTCCACCTCCACCTACAGGCTTATTTGCACCCCCAACTATTGACTTGTCCAACTCTGGTCTTGAGGAGTTCCAAGTCCAACAGCCTGAGTTTGAAGGCTATGGACCCAAGGCCAGTAAGAGTGTCTGTAAAGATACCTCTAATGAGATTAAGAAAACTCTTGATGCCCCATTGATTAAGGAGTTGGTGTCAGATGAAAAGAAAGAGAAACATATTGTTTTTCCTACTAAGATAGAATTTGTTAAACGACAAGAAAAACCAGTTAGGAAACCAGTTAAGTATGCAGAGATGTACAAATCATAAAAACCTATAGGGAATCAAAGAAACTGGAATAATCTTAAATCTCAACAACTAGGAAATGATTTTGTAATGTACAACAAAGCTTGTTTTGTTTGTGGAAGCTTTGACCATGTGCAGGCTCACTACAATTACCATCAAAGGGAAAGGATGGTATATGGGAATAATTATAAGAGGGTGAATTATAATTACTCTACCAAAAAGGCTCACCCTTGTACTCACAGGAACATGGCTCCAAGAGCAGTTTTAATGAAAATTGGCCTAAGACCTCTTAATACTGCTAGGCCTATTAATACTGCTCATCCCAAAACTACAGTTTATAGTGCTAGACCAATGTCATGTTTTTACAAATCAGCACAATCAACTGTAAAAAGGCCCTATCAAACAAAAACAACATTAACTAACAACTATTTTAATCAAAAAGTTAATAATGCTAAGGGAAAAGTTAATACTGCTAGGCCAAAAGCAGTTAATACTGCTAGGCCAAATTCAGCAGTAGTTAATGCTGTCAGGGCAAATCAGGCTAATGCTGTTAAGGCCTCAGCATGTTAGGTTTTGAGACCCACTAAACCAAATAGTGCATCAATTATTTTGAAGAAACATAATTATGTTGATGCACGAGGCAGATCCAAGCCAGTGATGGCTTGGGTCCCCAAAGGAAACTAATTTCCTTATTTTTATGTGTAGGGACATCTACAAAAGGAAGATCGAGGATATTTTGACAGTGGATGCTCAAGGCACATGACAGGCAACATGTCCTATCTCACAGACTTCAAGGAATTTGATGGAGGATATGTTACCTTTGGGGGAGGAGCCAGAGGAGAAAAAATCACTGGTAAAGGTACTCTCAAAACTGGTAAGCTTGATTTTGAGGATGTATACTTTGTCAAGGAGTTACAATTTAACCTTTTTAGTGTTTTACAGATATGTGACAAAAAGAACCGTGTTCTTTTTACTGACACTGGATGTTTTGTTCTGTCTCCTAACTTTAAGTTAGCTGATGAAAGTCAGATTTTGCTTAAAATTCCTAGAAAGAATAATTTTTTCAGTGTTGATATAAAGAATATTGTTCCTAAAGAGAGTTTAACTTGTCTTGTTGCAAAGGCCACACTTGATGAATCAATGCTATGGCATAGAAGGCCTGGTCATATAAACTTTAAAACTATTAATAAAATGGTTAAGGATAATCTTGTGAGGGGATTACTTGCAAAACATTTTGAAAATAACCAAACTTGTGTTGCTTGCCTTAAGGGAAAGCAACACAAAGCCTCTTGTAAGTCCAAGATTCTGAACTCTATTACACAGCCTTTATTCATGTTGTATATGGACTTGTTTGGCCCAACTTTTGTAAGCAACTTAATGAATAAGAAATATTGTCTAGTGGTCATTGATGATTATAGCAGATTCACTTGGGTTTTCTTTTTAGCCTCTAAGGATAAGACTAGTGGCATCCTTAAGAACTTTATTACTGAGATAGAAAATCTAGTTGATAAGAAAGTAAAAATAATCAGATGTGACAATGGAACAGAGTTCAAGAATAGAGTTATGAGTGAATTTTATGAATAGAAAGGTATTAAGAGGGAATATAGTATAGCTAGAACTCCTCAGCAAAATGGTGTTGTTGAAAAGAGAAATAGGACACTGATTGAGGCAGCTAGAACCATGTTAGCAGACTCTAAGTTACCTACTACATTTTAGGCTAAAGCACTTAATACTGCTTGCTATGTGCAAAATAGGGTAATAATAGTTAAGCCTTTATAACAATACCCATTATGAACTGTTTAGAGGTAGAACACCTGCTTTAAGCTTCATGAGACCATTTGGGTGTCATTTTACCATTCTTAATACCTTAGATCATCTAGGCAAGTTTGATGGAAAGTCTGATGATGGATTCTTTGTTGGATACTCTTTGTCTAGTAAGAAGTTTAGAGTATACAACATTAGAACCAAGAAAATAGAAGAAAACTTGCACATTAGGTTCTTGGAGGATAAACCTATTGTTACAGGTGATGGTCCAAAGTGGCTGTTTGATATTGATAGTCTAAAAAATCAATGAATTATGTGCCAGTTGTTGCAGGTACAAAATCTAATGATTTTGCAGGTTCAGAAGAAAGTAATGATGCATGTCATTCTAGCAAGGAGACTGAATCTAGCCAAGACTACATTGTGATGCCACTGTGGAATGATAGTTCAATGTTTGATTCTTCTTCAAAGAATACTAGTCCTGATGAACGACAACCTTCTAGTGATGATGAAAAGAAGAATGATGAAGGTGTAAGTAAAGCTAGTGGAATAGATAATCAAGAGAGACCTGAAAGCAGTACTCTAAATATTAATACTGCTGGGCCAAGTATTAATACTGCTAGTGCAAATTTTAAAATTGGTAGTCTAAATATTAATACTGTTAGTCCAATAGTTATTACTACTAGGTCAAATCGCTCTCAAAATGTATCAGACACGTTTTCTTTAGGAAGAAGTGCTACACTTGAAGCCACACATGATGATTTATTTGGTGATGAAACAGAAATGGATATGAGCAACCTTACTACCTCATATCAAGTTCCTACTGCTGGGTTTTAAGATCTAATTAACTAATTAATTAACACGAGTACGCAGCGGAATTAAAGATTACATGTAGAACACATTAATTAACAAGGATAGAAGTTGTATACCTTTTAGCACGAAACGATACACTGCTTAAAGGTAACCGTTAACACCGTCTTCTATATACGCGTATGTATAATTACCACACGCAAAACCTCCAAGATCTAAAGTAAGATCTCTCTAAGCTTCCACACACAATATGTTCTTAGCAAACAATAAAGTATGCTAGTACTAATAGTGTTTTAGTAAACGAACACCACGACACCTGAATCAAATCAACACGTGAGCAAAACCACCTTGTGGTGATACACGATTGCCAAACAAAACCCTAAGGGTTGTTTGGTTTAGTTCGATCGAGCAAAGGGAGAAAACCAAACCCTTAGGGGTGTTGGTTTTGGTCGAACAACAAGAGAGGAAGAAAGGGAGAGTTTTAGGGATTTTTCACAAAACACATATCCCAATAATGAACCTCAAGTCCTCCTTATATAGCTTACACAATCTTGGAGAACAAGCAAGCAAGCCCAAACCCTCTTGGGTTTTGGGTTCGGCCGACCAAGGGAAGAGAGGGACAAACCCTCACTTTCCTTTTTCCAGTTTTGCATATTAGTCCTTAATATTTAACTTTTAAACATTTAACTAATATATTTATTTATTGTTTACTAAAAACACTAATTAAACATTGTTTACGTATTTAACGTATGCGTCCCCTTAGGCTCGAATAAATAATTCGGACATATATTATTTACGATGGACATATTCCAACACCTACTACTCCAAATACAAGAATCCATAAAGATCATTCACTTGATCATGTGATTGGTGATATACAATCTGGTGTACAGACAAGGGGAATGACAAAGAATACAAATGAACAAGGGTTCATTAGTGCTGTTTATGAAGAGAAAACTCATGAAGACCTTCATACTTGTCTGTTTGCTTGTTTTTTATCACAGGAAGAACCCAAAAGGATTTCTAAAGCTCTAAGTGACCCAGCTTGGGTAGAAGCAATGCAGGAAGATATTTTACAGTTTAAGCTACAAAAGGTTTGGATTCTTGTGGATTTTCCTAAAGGTAAGAGAGCCATTGGTACCAAATGAATATTTAGGAACAATAAAGATGAGAGAGGCATAGTAACAAGGAACAAAGCAAGGCTAGTTGCCCAGGGATATACTCAAGAAGAAGACAAAGTTGCAACTAGAACAAGAAAGGATTGGATATGAAAAAGCTCTAAGGTTACAAGAACAACTTGATGAGGAAGAGAGGCAAAGGATTGCCATAGCTCAAAAAGAAGCATCAGCTTTCAATGTTGAAGAATGGGATGACATACAAGCTCAAATTAAAGCTGATGAAGAGTTTGCACAAAGATTAGAAGCAGAAGAAAGATGAAGATACTCTAAAGCTGATAAAGCAAGACTGCTTATAGAGCTTATAAATGAGAGAAAGAGACTCTTTTCACAGCAAAGAGCTGAATAAAGGAGGAACAAGACCATGACTCAAGCTCAACAAAGGACTTACATGTGTACTTATATCAAGAATATAGGAAGTCACACTCTAAGGCAATTAAAGAAACTTTCCTTTGATGAGATCAAGGATTTATTTAAGACTACAATAAAGAGGGTAAAAGATTTTATTCCTATAGAGAGTAACATATCAGTTCCTAAGATTGCAGCTGGAAGCTAAAAGAGGGATGCAGAAGAAGAGCTTAATCAAGAAAGTTCTAAGAGACAAAAGACTGGAGAAGGCTCAGAACCAGCTGAAGAATCAAAAGATAAGGAATCAGATGAACTATCTCAAGAACAACTACAATAGCTAATGATCATAGTTCCAGAAGAAGGGATGAATGTTGAAGCCCTACAAACCAAATACCCAATCATTGACTGGGAAGTTGACTCTGAAGACACTATAAAGTATTGGAAAATCATTAGAGTGAGTAATCATACAGAGGTATATCAGATTTTTGAAGATATGCTAAAAAAATTGACAGAGATGATCTAGTAAAGCTTTGGGATTTGGTTAAAGAAAGATTCAGTTTAACAGAACCTACTGATGACAAAGAAAGAACATTATGGGTTGAATTGAAGAGGTTGTTTGAACCTGATACTGATGACCTTTTGGAACTTCAGAGATATATGCATGATCCATTGACATGGAGGTTATATGATACATGTGGTGTTCATCATGTGTTTACAGAGAGAGGACATGATATTTTCATGCTGGTTGAGAAAGATTATCCATTGACAAGAGGGCTTATAACTGTGATGTTGTGTAACAAGCTACAAGTGGATCAACATTCAGAGATAGAAAATAAGTTTTTAAGGAAAATCTTCATTCTAGCAAACAGACCAAGGCAGTGAAGTGTTTAAAAGAATCCTCTCAGAGCCCAAAGTTTTAATTCAAAGAAACTTGATGATTTAGAGATAAATCACAAGTTTAGGGGAGGATTGTTGGGAATTAAAAGTCTTTACACTTAGTACTGCCAAGCCAAAAAGTTTGTACTTCTCAGATTATAACTACCAGTACTAACTAGTTAGTAGTGCTAGAGTAAAAGTTAGTACTGCCAGTACTAACTTAATACTGCTGAAGACTTAAGACTGCCAGAAGAAGATAAAGACTGCATGAAGATAAAAACATGTAAAGAGATATGTATTGACTTATTCTGTGTATATCTTATTTAGTTAGAAGATATGTTGTTATCTTGTAGAATTATAGAAGATTTGTAGTTATCTTGTAAAGGACTCCTTGGTGTATAAAAGGAGATCCTAGGTTAAGGTGTTTATATATACTTTTGCATGCACATAGCTTCAAGGTTGTAAACCCTAGTACTAGACAGAGTACTCGTATTATTCATCATAATAATATTGAAGCTTTTTGGTTATATCATTGTTCATTCAAGTTTACTGTTTCATTAATATTTCTTCTAAGTATTAAAGAGTAGATTTCGCATACTCTTTAGTATTCATAAACTTTCTACCATTGTTGTTTTGAAAATATCCAATCCTGTCTCTGTAGACACATGATGACACCACATGTATCATATAACCTCCATGTTAATGGATCATGCATATATCTCTGAAGTTCCAAAAGGTCATCAGTATCAGGTTCAAACAACCTCTTCAATTTAACCCATAATGCTCTTTCTTTGTCATCAGTAGGTTTTGTTGAACTGGGTCTTTCTCTAACCAAATCCCAAAGTTTCACTAGATCATCTCTGTCAAAATTCTTTAGCATATCTTCAAAGAATTGATATACCTCTATATGATCACTGATATGTGTGAAAACACATATCCTTTTTATATCAAAAATGGCCCTAAAAAGACATAATTGTGCTTTAAATGCTTGAATATTGCTTGTTTTGTCTTTGTGATTGTGTAGGTACGGATATAGCAAAAATCTCAAGAAAACGGTCAAAACCGGACAAACACGAACACGGGAAAGGAAAGAGAATACAAGAGCCAGGAGAATGCTATCAAAGGTCAACAAAAGTCAACCCTTGGTCAATATAAGTCAACCACAAGAAGACAAAATTCTCAAAACACCACA
>BQNB010077256.1:0-30899 GCA_026074375.1 Tanacetum coccineum | reverse complement strand
GTGTGGTGAGTTAAATGATTTGAATTATGTGTTATGTGGTGTGTTAACCTTAAGAAGTGTCGTCATAGGAGGGAGTATACTTGTGAAAGGGGGCATCTATAATTATGGTGGCCAACATAATTATACATGCGCCACAACACAAGTGGACTTGCAAGTATGATTACATGAATTGATGTTGACACGTTATATGTTGGTTATACTCGTATGTATATGGTAATGTATAGAGTATAATAAGATTATGAGATTGGAAATCCTTATTATAACGTCTAATGTATATAAATTTTATTTTATAGAAATGGATCCAAACTAATGAAGCAATTCTGGAAACAACAAAAACCTCGACATTGCTGCTATCATAGCACAACAGATACAAAACATCATCCCTCAGATTCTCACACAGGTGACCAACAACATGAACAACAACAACAATAACAACAACAACAATGACAAAAATGCAAATAATGGTAATGGTGGGAACAATAGATGTTCTTACAAGACGTTCTTGGCTTGTAATCCCTGAGACTATGATGGAAAAGGAGGTACGATAGCACTTACCCGACGGATTGAGAAAATGAAGTATGTGATAGACAATAGTGGATGTGCGAAAAATCAAAAGGTGAAGTATGCTGCAAGTTCATTTATAAATAAGGCCTTGACTTGGTGGAACACTCAGGTTCAGGCAAGGGGTCGTGAAGCTGCTATCGAAATGACATGGGTTGAGTTTAAGGCGTTGATTATGGAAGAGTTTTGTCAAAGTAATGAAATGGAGAAGTTAGAGAATGAATTCTGGAATCATACTATGGTTAGGGCTAATCATGCGGGGTACACTGATCGTTTCCATAAGTTGGCCAAACTAGTCTCACACTTGGTAACTCTTGAGTCGAAGCGCATCAGAAGGTATATAAACGGATTGACACCTTAAATTGGTGGAATGCTCCGAGTAACTCAACCAACCATGATACATAGTGCTATTCTTAAGGTTGGGATACTTACTGATGAGGCGGTCCGTTGTGGTACACTGATAAGGAGTAGTGAGAAAAGAAAGGAAGTGGAAGAAACAAGTAAACAAGGAGGTTTATGAAAAGATAATAAGATGGCAAAGGTGGGAAAAGGGTTTGTGGCGACAGCTCCTCCTAGGAATGAAAATGTGGGCTCATATCCTAAGTGTACTAAGTGTTCTGCTTATCATCCAGAAGGTGGACCTTGTAGGTTATGTTTTAACTGTCAAAAACCAGGTCACTTTGCCAGAGATTGTCGGGCGCCGGTTAAGCAGATGGCGCGGGTTAGTGCTGCTAGGATGGGAAATAATCAAAGGGTTTGTTATGAATGTGGGAGCTCCAAACATCTTCGCAATACTTGTCCTAAGTTGAACCGAGCACCTGGTAACCAGGAAACCGTCTAGCTTTAGAGGGCAACTAAAACACCCGGAACAATGGGAATTAAGCTAGCGGAAGGGCCTTAAGTGTGAATGCAGTCGATGCCTTGCAGGATCCTAACGTTGTGACGTGTACTTTCTTTTTAAGTGATCACTTTGCTACTGTACTTTTTGATTATGGAGCTGATTTTAGTTTTATTTCCACTAAATTTGCACCCTTACTAAATGTGAAACCTAGTATTGTAAGCCCTGAATATGTAATTGAAGTAGCTAATGGTAAGAAAGAAGAAGTTGATAGGATTATCCATGACTGTAAACTAAAACTAAGAAATTCCTTATTCACTATAGATTTGATACCGTTGGGTCATGGAAGTTTTGATGTGATTGTGGGAATGGATTGGTTATCTAAGAATAAGGCTGAGAGAGTGTGTCATGAGAAGGTGGTTAGGATATCGTTGGAAGGTGGTGAGATACTTCATGTTCAAGGGGAACGTACTTTAAGAGGCACGAAAACACTAATGAGCACGAAGGCATATAAACCAGAGTTGGGTGATATTCCCGTTGTACGAAATTTCACTGATGTATTCTCGAAAGACTTGTTGGGATTACCACCGTAGTGACAAGTTGTGTTTCTCATAGATTTAATTCGTGAAGCGATGCCAGTTGCGAATCTCCATATCGACTAGCACCCTCAGAAATGCAAGAGTTGTCTGAACAACTTCAAGAATTACAAGATAAGGGTTTTATTCGGCCAAGTCATTATCCGTGAGGAGCCCTAGTGTTGTTTGTTAAGAAGAAGGATGGTTCATTGCGCATGTGTATAGACTATCAAGAACTGAACAAGTTGACTGTCAAGAACCGTTACCCTCTCCTCAGGATCAATGACTTATTTGATCAATTGCAAGGAGCGCATTACTTCTCTAAGATAGATCTTTGGTCGGGTTATCATCAGCTTAGAGTGCATGAGGATGATATCCCAAAGACCACGTTCAGAATGCGATACGGACACTTTGAGTTTACGGTTATGCCTTTTGGGTTAACCAATGCACCAGCGGTCTTCATGGACTTAATGAACCGGGTTTGCAAACCGTATTTAGATAAGTTTGTCATCGTAGTCATTTACGACTTCTTGATCTATTCAAAGACTAAGGAGGATCATGAGGTTCATTTGAAGTTGGTGTTGGAGCTGCTGAAGAAGGAGAGGTTGTATGCTAAGTTTTCCAAGTGCGAGTTTTGGTTGCAGGAAGTACATTTCCTCGGTCACGTGGTCAGTCATAACGGTATCACGTGGACCCAAGTAAGAT
The DNA here is from genome assembly GCA_026074375.1 of Tanacetum coccineum. Taxonomy (NCBI): domain Eukaryota; kingdom Viridiplantae; phylum Streptophyta; class Magnoliopsida; order Asterales; family Asteraceae; genus Tanacetum; species Tanacetum coccineum. Next base: position 28,220 of record BQNB010077256.1, on the reverse strand, counting down.
TAAGGTAGTAAAGAATTGTAAAGATCCTACAACACCATCCGAAATACAATCATTTTTGGGGTTAGCTGGTTACTACCGACGTTTTATTGAGAACTTCTCTAAGATTTCTAAACCCCTTACTTTGTTGGCTTAGAAAAACAAGAAGTATGAGTGGGGCGCGGAGCAGGAAGAGGCTTTCCAGACATTGAAAGATAATTTGTGTAATGCTCCAATACTATCATTGCCTGATGGAATTGAAGATTTTGTAGTCTTTTGTGATGCTTCGAATCAAGGGTTAGGTTATGTACTCATGCAAGAGGCAAGGTAATCACCTATGCATCACGAAAATTGAAGATCCATGAGAAAAATTATACAACACACGACCTAGAATTAGGAGCAATAGTGTTTGCTCTTAAGACTTAGAGGCATTATTTGTATGGAACGAAGATTGTCATCTATACGGATCATAAGAGTCTTCAACACATATTTGATCAGAAGGAGTTAAATATGTGTCAAAGGAGGTGGATTGAGTTATTCAGCGACTATGAGTGTGAGATTCGCTACCATCCAGGTAAGGCGAACGTAGTAGCTGATGCCTTAAGTAGGAAAGAGTGAGTGAAACCTAAATGTGTATGAGGAATGGCTATGATCATTCAGTCCAGAGTTAATAGAATGATATTGGTAGCCCAGAGTAAGGCGTTCAAGCAAGAGAATGCGCCAGCAGAAAGGTTACACGGTTTAGACTAGCAAATGGAAAGGAAAGAAGATGAGAGTTTATATTTTATAGATCACATATGGGTTTCGTTAGTGGGAGGTGTGAGAATTATAATCATGGACGAAGCTCATAAGACTAGGTACTCTGTGCATCCGAGAGCGGATAAGATGTACCATGATCTTCGATATATGTATTGGTGGCCGGGTATGAAGAGGGATATCGCTACGTATGTTAGCAAATGTTTAACTTGTTCGAAAGTGAAGGCTGAGCATCAAAGGCCTTCGGGTTTATTGCAACAACCAGAGATACCCGAGTGGAAATGGGATAACATCACTATGGATTTTATCATGAAGTTACCTAGGTCGAAGAGTGGACATGATACTATATGGGTAGTAGTCGAGAGACTGACCAAGTCAGCTCATTTTTGGTGACACGTGAGGATTATAGTAGGGAGAAGTTAGCAAGGCTGTACATCAATGAGATCGTCACACAGCATGGAGTGCCAGTGTCGATTATTTCAGATCGAGATAGACGATTTACATCACGTTTCTGGCAAACATTACAGAAAGCCTTAGGGACATGATTGGATATGAGTACGGCTTATCATCCTCAGACGGATAAACAAAGTGAGCATACAATTAAGACATTAAAGGATATGTTAAGAGCGTGTGTGATCGACTTTGGTGGTAGTTAGGATGTCCACCTACCGTTAGCTGAATTTTATTATAAAAATAGTTACCATTCGAGTATTCGATGTGCTCTTTTCGAAGAACTGTATGGAAGGAAATGTAGGTCGCCCGTTCTATGGGATGAAATTAGATAAAGTAGGTTGATTGGACCAAAATTGGTGCAAGAGACGACTGATAAGGTAGTCTTGATAAAGGAAAAGCTCAAAGCGGTGAGAGATCGTCAAAAGAGCTATGCAGATAATAGGCGTAAGTCACTAGAGTTTAAGGTTGGGGATCAAGTGTTACTGAAAGTGTCGCCTTGGAAATGTGTAATACGTTTTGGAAAGAAAGGTAAGTTGGCACCAAGGTATGTAGGACAATTTGAAATCCTTGAAAGGATCGGCCCTGTAGCTTATCAGTTAAGATTGCCCGAAGAGTTGAGTAGCATGCACGACACATTTCATGTGTTGAATTTGAAGAAGTATTTGGCGGATGCAAATCTGCATGTGCCACTAGACGAGATTAAGATTGACAAAACCCTTCATTTTATTGAGGAACCCGTAGAAATTATGGACCGTGAGGTTAAGAATTTGAAACGTAGTAAGATTCCATTCGTTAAAGTTCGTTGGAATTCAAAGCGTGGCCCTGAGTTCACGTGGGAATGTGAGGACCATATAAAAACTAAGTATCCCCGATTGTTTGCTGACTGTGCGGTTGAACCTACTAGTTAAATTTCAGGACGAAATTTCCTTAAGGAGGAGATACTATGACAACCATGACTTGAGCTGGTTAGTCAAACCATTAGAGTTGACTAAAGTATTTTTATGTGTTTTAATTGAGTGCTTATGTGACCTTATATGAGTATTTAATATCAATCCGTGATGTGTGTTCATCTTATTGTGATTGAGTTGTGGTTTTGGTAGCTATTTCATTTCGTTCACATTTTGTGACAATGGAAATGATAGCATGATTTTATGCGTTGTCGTGTTATTTGGTGAATAATTGTAGTATTAGCGTAAAGAGAATATAGTGTATTCCTAAGAATGAATTGAGTCTAGTATTTAAATTAGTTAAGCATTAATTTTTCTAAATTAGGAAAGTAATTTATGAAATGAAATTTATAAATAATAAGTTTACAACTAGTTTTTATTTAAAAGATTTACTAAATTAATAAAGGGTTCTTATAAAAAATAACAAAATAAGGGTAATTATACATTTTATAAAAATTATAAAAAAAATATATAGATATATAGTGGCTGGTTTTAAGAAAAAAAGGAAAAAAAGAGTTATAAAACAAATTAGTGTTAGATAAGGATTAGGAATTAGGTATAGCCTATAAATACAAAATTTGGTCCTCTTCCCTCTTGTTCCTTTTTCTTGACCGAAACCCTAAGAAGAGATAAAAAAAAATATTTGTTTTTATCAAGAATCAAGTGTGTTGATTTAAGTGTAATCGGTTAAAGGTTTTAGGAATGATCTTCAATCCCATTCTTGTTTAATTCTTCATATATTAGTAACATTAATTGGTTGAATTACGGTTTCATTAAAATTCAGTAAACATGTTAAGATGATCATTATTAATCAATTAAGATGTAATTAGTAGTGTTTGGAAGCGTTTGGTTAGGTTTAGTTGTTGTTAAATTCGAAATTAAAACTGGACAAATATTTAGGTCATCTTGTAAGTGTCATAACTTGGTCACACAGATAGCTTTTATTGATTTTATTTAGCATAAAATTAACTACAGAGAGTCTACTTTCCAACCCCGTTGGTTTCATGAGTTAAAAGTGAGTGGAAGTCAGTCAAAATAATTTTACAAGATTCGTTGTCAAAACTGAGTTTTTGGGGCAGATTCTGGGTTGTGTTTGTGAGGTCAAAAACCATATCAAAACGTCTTTTTAATTGATGAGATTGCTACTGTATCAAGTTCATGATGTTTATGATTTTCTAGATTTTTTGTAGAATTTTTGTAAGTGTTTAAATGGGTCTGATCAAACTAATCTTTTTGATAGTCGAATCAGATCCGAATTTGAGTACTTTGTGATGTTGAATTTTTATAAAATAGTTAGGCTCAATATTTTTTTTAAATCATAGTAGTTCATAACTCATTGGGAAGGTAGGAAATGCAGTAAGTAAAGTCAATTTGATGATTTAGTATTTTATTTGTGGTCGTGAAATGACTACAAAATTTTGCCGAAAGCTAGAAAACTCGAATAAATGAATTAAGGGTATTAGGATATAAGTAAGGTATGGGAAATGTGGTGAAGGGGTTTATAATCATAATATAGACATAGTAGTCTATCAATTGATTGTTACATCGTCTTGGGCGTGGATATGTGAGAAATCACATGTCCTTTTTATATCCAAAATGGCCCTTAAAATGATCAAAATGTCTAAAAATATGCTTGTATTTGTGTATTTTGTTGTTTGTGGATGTGTAGGTACGGATAATGCAAATATCACAAGAAAACGGTCAAAACCGGACGAACACAGACACGAGAACGGATAGAGTGCAAAAGAGCCAGAAGGTATCAACAATGCTCAGTCAAAGTCAAGTCTTGGTCAACAATGGTCAACTCACAAAATGACAAAATCCTCAAAATACCATAAAAACCCTTATTATTAACTCATATTCACAAAAAGTCCCAAAAACCCTAACATCGTTAGCCTTTTATTAATAAAGGACAAACGGTCGTTAGTCTTTTATAACAAAACCCTTATTATCGAGCCCAAATCTAAACTGTAGCCTAATTCTTTATCCCGAGCCCAAGTCAACCCTCACACTCCCCCGGGTCAAACTCAATTATAAAAAGGAAAGAAAAGGCATGAAATTCTGGTTTTACTATTCATCATCTTCACCAATTACCTTGTGTAAAAATCAAAGGGTAAATCTCAATTAACGGCGTGGAATAAAGATTCGAGTACTAAGCATCATGTCTGCAAAAGGAAACGTCACCAAAGCCTCTGATTGGTCAAGCTTACAAAAGGATTGACACGTGAGCTTACATGAAACACACAAGGAATGGAAATTTTACACTAAATCTTTTCCTAAAGAAGCACAAGTACTCTGACACACGGATTGCCACGTTGGCAATCCATGTGATCACTTATTTGATCCAATGGCTTACACAAAGAATCCAATGATTGGCATTAAAGAAGGGATAAGATCAAGGGGATCGTCTAACAACTTGAGAGCCTAGATCCTTCCTATGAAGCTTATAAATAGAAGACCTCTTCACACACTGCGAGGGAGTTATGGAATGAGATTAATTTTTAGTTTAAAAATTTTAGCTTTTGTAATTTTTCTTTTAAACTGTTTTAGCTTAATGTTTTCTTAATGTAATTTCAATTTTTAGTATTGTAATCATCTCTTTCATCAATATAATTCAAGTTTTCTTAATATGCATTTTATTCCTTTACAAGCTTACTTTCATACAAAACATTAATTAATAAGCTATCACCATTTCATAAGCTCCTTATAAGCTAATCTCAAGCTCATCTAAGTCTCTAAGCTTAGATTGAACCCAAATTGATCACTAATTTACTTATACATTTTAAAATCATTTAATACCAATGCTGATGGATTTAGTTACTTTGGATGATAAACTTACTCGGGAAGAGCTTATGGAACTTTACTAGCTTATCCTTGTGATAAGATAGAGCTTGTTGATAGCTCACTTGAGCTTATTCTTAGCCTTGTTTAGAGCAAAGGCTCTTGTAAGTTTTTCAATTTTCCTTTTAAAAGCCTTACTTTACATTTTAGCTTATAGTTGCTTATTTCATGCTTATTTTTGTTGTTATTAGCTTGTCCTCGATGTGTGCATCAAAGGATGATGGTAAAGGAGTCTAAGGGTAAACCGACTTTCGTGCCCTACGAAGTCGAGTCTGGGATAAAAGAATGATATGGTAGGCGGACATGGGTCAGATGGTGGGGTAGGAGCAACCTCGTCCTCCTCGAATGGCTTCATCTCCTGATGCGTAATCTGCTAAGGCTGGCGGCCGAAGCTAGGGGATCCTCCTCCTCCTCCTTGAAGGGCTCCTTCTCATCCTCCTAAGGGTCATCCTCAATCAGCTTGGAATCTGCCGTGTAGTCAGGAGTGAATGATGGGCTGGTTATGCAGGTGCTGGAAAATATGCCTGGGCTTCTAACCCTCTCAGGTCATCGATCTGCTGGTATAAATGCTTTCAAATAGCGTACTCATGCGGATGATCGTAAATGCTGGTAAAGTTTGTGCGTGCTCTGACGACCATAAAAGAGACAGACCTTAAATCCCACAGAGTCTGACCACAGGCAACAAATGAATGCTCCCATGTGTAGATCCATCTATGTCTTAACCAGAGTGATGTAACAGTAGAGTGGGTTGAAGACATGATGATGTGGCAAACCAAGATTTAATAATAAGATATAGCATATATAAGTAACATACATGTAGAAATATAAGGCTACATAAGGTAGATCATGTACATAAAATCATTAAGTAAATAGTGCTCCCTGCACCAACTTGTGATACAATGCATATCCACAACAACACACGCGAATTCCTGTCTGGTTCCACATCCAACCAATGTTTATTCACAACATTATAGTCTAGGTAAGGATATGAACAACCTAGTACCCCTTAACCTTGTATTTAGAACCCAATCTGTACCTCCCCTCATAATATGTGGCCTGCGGAATAGTTACCCATGGCATTACTCTCATAAATACATACACAATAGATAAAGAACGACTCTATATTAGTCGTTTGAAGATAACGTTTGATTTCATTTCAAGTTTAGCAAAATCACACCATGTTCCAAGAGTTCACTAATTATGAAAAAGTAAAGATTAATATCATACCCACATACTTGTAAAAGTCAAAGCCAATATATCATCCGTGAATGAAACCACATAATGCGACTCACATATGATGTTCCAAAATGCTCCCATGTAAACATGCATTACTTGACCGAAGAAAATACATGCTTAAAAAGCTTCGTTAGCCTTATTTTTTATATAATTCAGCAAGAATGTCGTCGGTTTGTCTTTGTAATCAATTATCTTGTATTTGTAATAGGCTATCAGTTTAACCGCGGCTTTGGACTTTAAGCTAATATATCTTGTTTTCCGGTGCCAAAGCCCAACAAATAGATAAGACCCGGACCAAAACCAAAGTCCTAACGAGTCAACATGTGGTGTGACCACTACACTAATTAGGAACCCTCTCCCACACATGGAGATGGGTTGTTGGTTGCTTAACATTTTTTGTGTTTCTGACAATCCACCATCCTACCTTTCACTCTCTTCATTTTTCATACTCTCATTACTCTCTCTATTTTATATACTCCTTTCTTCTCTCTCTATTTCTACATATACGAAAAAATCTTTGTCTTGATGACTAGAGGAAAATATTGGGATAAAAAAGTGGATTATCAATAGCCAAGGGGTAATCATGTGTGTTTCGTTTGTTTTTATACATATTATTTTGTTTTTGTTTTTGTTGTTTTGTTGAAATTTCAAAAAGTTCCTAAAAATGCATATTTCATCCTTCAAAACTACTGAAGGATTCTCATCTTGTTTAAATTTTAGAGGCATTTCCGACAAAATTTCATTTTATAGTTTTGTTAGTATTTTCGTATCAACAGTTATCTATATTTTTCAAAACTGGTTTGCAAAAAAATTATTGTGTCCTAAAATATTTGAAATAGTATCTATCGAAAAGTTAATGACAGTCAAAATTGATAAAAAAAGATAGATATCTCTTAGCCACAATAGTACAAATAATCGAATTTAGGGAATATGAAACACAAAGGATGACAATCTCAGTTGGTTAAGCTCATGTGAGTTTGTGTGTTAGCCATCAAAGTGTTCATTGTTTCGTATTTCCATATGTTATTTTTTAATATAAAATCTGTAATATTCAAAATTGCATAAAAAGAAAGACAAAATTGAAAAAAAGTACATATATTGAAATTGGGGTTAACTCCCAAACTCAAAAGAGTTTAATACAAAAACCCTCCAGCTTAGTTGGTTTGTATGGGTATGTTAAGATCTGATAGAGAAGGTCCTGTGTTCGATTCTTACTAGCGATACTTCTGTATGACTTAATCATATCGAATTTTCAGGTACCTTTTATATCGAAATTGTACTTAGATCGAAATGCTAATAAGTAAACCACAAATTGAGTCTAGCTCAGTTGGTGGTAAGCCTTCGTAACAGTTGTGTAAAATACGTGAGGTTTGTACGGCTTGATTCTTGGCAAAGGGTCTTAAATTTTTGTATTTGTTTTCTATATCAAATTGTGTACTTCATACAAAGTGTCGATAATTTGCTTGTCGGCCAAAATTCTTATCAAAATTAATTGTCGAATTTGGTAACTTTGAAGGTTATCGAAATACAAATCGAAATTGAACATTAAACGTCACTAACATTTTCAAATGAACCGAAAGATACTTTATCTTCGTGTTCGGTTTCAAAAGATCAAGAGATCCAACGACTTCAAGAGAAAGCAAAAATCTCGAAAGCAAGTTCCATGAACGCTCTTAAAGCACTTCAGTTCAAATTTTAAGTCTCTCTCAGGTGTTTTTGACTTTGGTGGAGTACCTACATTAAAAAGAACATTCTCTCAAGACATGGATTCACTAGAAAAGCATCCAACCAAAGAAATAATTTCATAGACTTTATTGGGGCAAGATTGCTTTGAAAACTCAGACAATTTTGAAATACACTTCATTCAGAACTGAAAAGAGCACATTCAGAAAAAATACTAAGGAATTCGAATGTCTCAATTCCCTTCAAGATTACAATGATCGCCTGACATGGATTTCATTGAGAAATATAATGTGTCCGACACGAAGTAAAATAAAAGTAGAAAAAACAAATCGCCCGCACTCAAGGCGAAACGCGAGGTGTAACATATTAATAAACATCACACATGATGATAGACAAAACACGCATAGCATGATTACAAAAAGGTAGAACTATCCGAATTACAAACAATCAAATCCAAATACACATAATTAAACAGAGTACAAAAGTCAACCATCGTTTTTTCTTCCTACCGAACATGGATAACCCAAAAGACAATCACATGCGAAGAAAGTACAACTTGAACATGTCCAAATGGCAAATAGAACTAAGTTTCTATCCACTTAATGAAAATTCAGCTGATTAAATTGCATGAAAAAACTGTCACTATTCCAAATAGTTGTGAGCTCACATGATATATATACAAAATAAAGATTTACAAAAGTGGTAGATTTTCGATAATGGGATTTCGCCAACTCAATGGCTGAGTTACCAAAAACAATATCAAGAAGATCGCGAAACAACTCAAGTTTCAACAATAGTCCGCGTTACCAAAAGTAACGTGAACACAAAATCAAATGACACATACATTTATGGCTATAAAGTGTTATGTGTAAATTCGACTACTTAAAGTCGTATTCAAGAAGCCTAACCGATTTCAAACAATTCAACACGTTCTACTGTATAGTGTGGAACAAAACTACTTAGTACTATGCACCTTGTGCGGGGAGTGAGGAGGGTTAATCTCTTTAATGGCGTCTATCACATAAGCTACTAACGTCCAATCACCAGTAGAGTGAAAGGAGGAAAAAGAAGGAGGGGCGGAGAGGGAGTAGAGAAAATGAGTTAAAAGTAAGTGCGGGTTCCAAGCATCAAACACATACATATCAAGTTCAATAAGCGTTCAAAGCTCAACAAGTTCAAGACCAATTCAATAAGTTCAAATTGAGTTTAATAAAATCAAGTGTGCTCAAATAATAATAAGAGCATACAATACTAAACATCATGCTTCCATCCCAAAATATTTGAAACATGTAAAAAGGGGGATATGAGAAACTCACGGCTGAAAGTTAGAACATCGATTAACTTCACAGTTCAAATCACATAAGTAGGCAACCCAAGACGAACTACGCACTCCTGTCTACCCAAGCGACCCAAGGTAAATAAATATACCTAGTTATAACACTAAATGAAAGAGTATGGGATGTGACAAAGTAAATTAGTTAAGTCAAATTCAGTTACTTCACAATGCTCCTTTTATTATATAGACGTAAAAGTACTAAATCTGACCTAAACTTCAGTGCATTTCGGGAAACATTTCACCAAGATAATTATCTTTAAAACATTTAACCTGTCTGATATATCTTAATATAGAGTCATAAACAGGCACTACAAGGTTTTATAATTATTATTTAATAGGTTACCCTTTCAATGATCTTGCAAGAAAAAGACTCATTTTGCCAGGCTAGTCTTGCCTTAAATGACCAGTAGGGTCTTAAAAGAAATTCTGGGCTCCAAGTTTTTTGTACATATTTACTCATATCATGAACTAACTATCTCTTACAAATTTAAGCTTCTATACATGAGTATGAGTGAGAAACACTCAAAAACAAATCACTCCGAAACCACAAAACTCTGAGAACCACATATACTATTTTGCAGCACTTGTCATTCAAATGATTTTGAATGATTTTTTCTTTATTTCCTAGTATGTCGATATTATAATGGTGGGAAAGATATTTCAAATTAGTTGATATAAGACTCAAGACTTCTAACACAAGCTTATATTTATTACCAGTTATAGGTCATTGCAAGTTGACATAAAAAATATTCTGCAAACTGTCTTGAAATTAGGAGTCCTTCACATGCACTTTTATCTATCCAAAATCCAAAAAACGACTAAGACCACTCCAAATACCTTTTTAGACATATATTAACACCATATTTATGTAAAAATACCAGTAAGTACTTTACTAAAAATGTACCCAGCAAAACACAAGTTTAAGATGAACGTGCACAATAATGACAAGGACTAGCCTTTTCAAGATAATCCTTTATATAATCTATAGTAATATGACCAATGCAAGTCATCAACTAATTATTATATAGTAAGGGGTGACAAAATACTCTGTTTTATAGTATTTACTTATAATGAATATTACTTCAAAATGACAGGCAAAAAGAAACTGCTACACAAAACATGGATTTTTTAGAGTCTTTTTGGTGCATCGCAAACACAGCAAGTCGACCTTAGCACAAACGTTCTTACCTAAAAAATCTTTACTGAAATGATCAAGGATGACGTATTGGTTGAGTATAATATGTAACTTTCATGATGTTTCATCATCTGAAAGATTTTTTGAATAGGTAATAGTTATTTGGAGTTTGTATGTGTTATGGGTCGCATAAAATAAATATGTTTATGTAGATATAATCTACTACAATTTTAAGATGGTGGGTTGTGATGGTGGTGTGGTGTGACATTTCAACTTGGGGCGATCGTGCAGAAGGTAGTGGCATCTCAAATATTTAGATTCATAAACGTTGAGTGTTTGTGAAATGATGAGATTTTGGATATCTTCATAGTGTCTTGATAGAGAGTAGTTCTAACCTATTATTAATGATAGTTAGCAGATAACTTTCTTTATTGATTTACAACATTGACCTTCATCAGGGAGGTGTGTCAAGAGAAAAATACCCCACCGTGCCTTACGATTTGCCTCCCAATAGGGTGTTTGATGGAGATTGTTCCAAAGGGACGCAACATGGATAGTTAACTATTTTAAAATGAAACCTTTCCCAAAAGATGCGCCACATAAATAAAAAAAAACCCCTTAGCCCCATCAGCCCACCAATTGTAATCATTCCTTTACCAAAGTGTCGAAGAAATCCTCAAGTTTAATTCCAAAGGACCCAAGAAAATTCCCTAACACAATAAAAACATTCCCCTTCTCACCCAATCATCCCACCAAATTTATTAACCAATCCCCCCCCTCAATCATCCCACAAAAACAATAAAAACAACCCCTGGCCACATAGATAATCTCTCACTCAACACACACTACACACACACACAACACACGACCACACAACACACCAACACACACAACACACACACACACACACACAACACACACAAACAATACACATCACAACACACTCACACACATACACACACAATGACACACACCACCACCATACGACCACACACATCTAACACAACACCACCCAACACTCTATATCTATCCGTCAACCCATAAACTACCCCCACCCCTAATTCCCCCTACCGCAGCTCAGCCCCCACACCCAAAACAATATTAAAATACCCACCACAACAAGTTCGTTCACCTAACAATATCCGCGCATTCTTTTCCCTAGCAGAAATAATGATCCCTAGCGCAACATCTTATGGTCCGTAAAAGACGTTAAATAAGGTCATCAAGTGTATCACCCGGAATCGTATCCTATAGACAAGGTACACAAAACCCATTTATCACAATACAAAAGCCGACCTCATGTTCCCGATGCCTCACCCACTACATAACTTGATCAACATCTCATAATGTTTGCTATCGATCCCTGACCTCAAAATAGTGCTGTTGTCGACAGTCTTCCCTCAATTAAATCACTTTCATCCCGCAATAAGTTGCTCGTCCATAAACAATCCGTCTTTCTCGCGGACCCGTTTACGGCAAACTCTCTCGTAACAATCATCTCAGTCTTCTCATTCCAATAAACTTGGTCACACGTCAGGAGTTCCAACGAACTTATACAATAGAAATCCAACTTCGTATATTAGCATACCTTAGACCTCTAAGGTCCCTTCTTATCCATCAGATCTAACCACAAACAACAAATGTTGTTACTCACGATCTTGAAACACTACTACGCCAGTACACGATGTAAGTCTACGCACATGACCAAGACTTCTTTAAATTTGATAGAAATATCAGAGGGGGAGGTGAGGGGGGGTAGGTGGAGAGCAGACAACGATTCAGAATTCCTACAAGTCTTACGGTAAATAAAGTCGATAAGCAACCTAGACCGACCCTTTCGCAAAGACAATCTCAAACTCCCCGTAACTTAACTCGACTGAAATTGTTGCTTCTCTTGCCCAAAACGGTACTACAAAACCTTACAAGGCGATACTTTGAGTAGTACTTTGTCACCAACACTGAACTCTAACGGTTTTCGACGATGGTCTGCATAGCTCTTTTGGCAATCTCGCACAGTCTTTAATCTTTCCTTGATTTAAAAAAATATAGTCGTAGTCCTTTGCCCAATACTCTAGTCCAATCCAGATTGTTATGTCCTCCTACATCTGCCCCAGCTATGTTATTTGATGACTTCCCATACCAAACAAAGCATACAACTGGAGCGCACAACAACTTGTCTCTGAGGTGGTAACTGTTGTTGTACAACACTCCTAATGAAGATGAACACCCCAATTGGAAAGTCCATTATCCACCAAGCACAATTGTCACAAGCTCTAAAGTACCATACACGAGAAAATAGACTATCGGTCCCCCTAGTAAGGTTTATACCTATTAAACATAGTGCTCAAAGTGTAACATTTAATGTATACGCATACAGTAATGCTGGTCGGGAATACCACCCACACATGTACTTTCTCCATTTCCAATAGCTCAAGAGCCAAGTTTGTAAGTAACTATATATGCACCTATTCCATCTCATGTAAAAAGTGTTTTAGTCAGTTATTATATTCATAAAGTTTATTTATTTAATAATTAATTATTTTATATAATTTATTAATTTTTTCATTCAGTTATTATATTTTATTTTATTACATTTGAATATTTTTATATATGTTTTTATTATATTAATTTATTTAAGGATCAAGATATTAGTATTTTTTCAATAATTTATATATATAATTCTATAATTTATTTTTATTTGTTATTTTTATTTATATTAATATTTTAATTTTATATTTATTTATAATACAACATGACAATTATTTTTCCATTGTAGATTTTTTTTTTTAATTAAGTATAATATTTATTTTGTTAAATTATATATTATATTTGATTATTAATTATTTTTAATTATTTTTTATATTGTTATATATAAAATAATTTGTTTCTAAGATATATTATTTTTATTTTTTTATTTATTATGTTTTATTCATTTTATTTTTTAATTAATAATTATTATTTAAATTTCTATTTTTAATTAATTTAATATTCTATTTTTATTTTCATTATATATATTATTTATATTATTTATATTAAATTTTTTTTATTCAATATTATTAAATATCTAATTTAATTTTAATATATATTTATTAATATATTTATATAAATTTTTTTTATTATTATATTAAATATTTTTTATAAATTAATATATATTAATTTTCTTATTATGTAAATTATATATTTTAATTTTTTTTATATTTAATATTTTAATTTCATTATTTATTTTTATTATTATTTATATTATATTATATTATTAATTTATTTTTATTTATAATTATAATTTTTTTATTTTTTATTTCGATATAATTTTTTATTTTATTAAATTTATTTATTTATATTATATTATTCTTTATTTATTTATTTTTCATATCATAATTTTATATTTATACTTAATTTTAATTTATATTATTTTAAATTATTTTAATTCTATAGTTTTATTTAGATATTATTTAAATTAATTATATTTATGAATTTAATTTAAATGCAAAAGATATATATTTAATTTCCATTGTTTTATTATATTTGTTTATATTATTCATTAGTTATTAGTTATATTATTTATATATATATTTTATTTCATATTATATAACATTATTATTATTATATCATAATTATTAAATTATTTTATATATTTTAATTATTATATATTATATTATATAAATTATAGTTTATTATTTTTTTTTATTTATTATATTATTTTTATATTATAAATATAAAATATTAATTATTTAGTTTGTTATATTATTTAAATTATATAATTTATATTTATTTTATTATATTTTTATAAATTTTTTATTTTATTTTAATAATTTATATTAGATTTTATATATTATTTTATTATATATTAATTATTTTTAAATATTAGATTATATTTATTGTTTATTTAATTTTATATTTATTATAATTATTCAATCATTATTTTTTTTATCATATTTTTTTTAAAATCAACAATACTAGACAATAAAAAACAGAAAAAAAACAAAACCATCTTAAACACCTACAAAAACACAAAAAATACATAAAACAACAAAAAAACAAGATCCAACAATCCAAAACACAACAAAAAAACACAAGCACAAAACACAAACACACTAGTTAACACAACAAACCACTAAAAAAACACCATATAAAAACAAAACACTTAGAAAAACTAACAAACAGTACTAACAACACAATAAAAATCTAATAATAAACCAAGAAAGAAAGCAACCAAAAAAACAAAACAAACAAACAAAACCAAAAATAACACCACATAGAACAAACAACACCACCCAACAACAATCAAAACCAACACACATCACTAATAAAAAAAAAACACAAAAACACACATAAAAACCAAATACACAACGACAAACATAATTAAAAAATACCAAACAACAGACAACTAACAACCCAAACAAAAAAAACACTAACACAACAACACACCAAAACTACCAAAAACCACAACACAACAACCAACAAAACACAGAAACACCACAATACAGCCACCAACTAAACACACAAAAAAATAAATAAAGCTCAACTAAACACAACACACCAAACAGAACCAACCAAAACCAGTAAAAAACCACCTCCCCGCCTACCAAATCAAAATTCCCACTCACCGAAATACACACACGCTTAACCACTCAAATACCCTCCAATGTCCACACCCCCAGCCTCAATCCCCAAAACAAATTCACACCCCCTCAACCACCCCATTCACACCCCCATCAACACCAGAGCACCTCCACCATGCCAGTCAAAGCTCGTGAGACTGATGCCAATTGTATCAATGAATCTGCTCCCCGTGTCCCTTATTTAGTTAAACTCTCACCTACTTACATTATTCCTCGCAATACCACATTGATAAGAAACCAGTTAACAGATGAAATTTCTAGTCTTTCTACGCTTACTCGACCAATCGTTATGCACAAGCATCCCCTCCAACTCGTTCCAGAGAAGGTGATTATTAGGAGAACCTGTCTTGTATTAAACTTCGCACCGTTTTGGCACTTGTTCCAATTTCTTTGCAGTCTTTGTACGCTCGCCTGGGCTACTCTAGTCCCAACCAAACAGCTCTAATAGCCACTGCAATTGGTCTAACCATTAATGGCGAATCTATCCCGCCTCATTCCAGTAATTTCTTACATAACAATAACAACTCACTCAGCAATGATAACCCTGTTATAACATCCATCGGGTGCCCGCTTCTTATCTTATAATTCCCACAAATCTCAAGTAGCACTAGTCATTTTTGTGTACCCAAGGTCATAACTACAATACTACCATAATAGCATTATACTACCCACACCATAAAGCCACCGAGCGTTATGTGCCTCCATTTGAAGCTTTTTATGGACGGCATTCTCAACACCCAAAGCTTGCCGAAGTAGAGTGACAACCATCTGATTGGACTATAGAATGTTCAAGATACTCTCGACAATATTTTTTAATTCAAGGAAATTACAGACAGTTCGTAATTGCCAAAGGAGCAATGCAGCCATCTGACGCAACCGTCCGAGTTTCAGTGTTGGTGACCAAGGTACTACTCGAAGTAACGCCTATAAAGGTAGTACGGTTTTGGTCAAGAGAAGCAACTTTCATCGAGATACTGTAGTTCGTTTGAGATTGTCGAACGTGTCGGTCTAGTAGCTTATCGACTTTATTTACCGTAAGAACTTGTAGTAAACACCATTACCCTTTTCACTTGTTCAACTTTAAAGAAATGCCTGTGCCCGACGTCGACTAACACGTACTGCTATAGAGAGTTTCCAAGCATTACGCCAACAACCTGTTATAATTATGCAGAACCCTATTATCTACATCATTGTACCCACAGGTTCATGTACAGCTACAGAAACACGTTGGATATCCTCACACTGAGTCAAATTCGTTTGGCACTCACCGACTAGTAGCCCAAAGATCTTACACATGGGACAACAGAGAACGAACAGATGATCTACTCGAGTCAGTCTCCCGAACTAGTGCGCTCAAGAGCACTACAAGGCTTCGTGACGATCACTAAAACTTTCGGGTCTGAGTTACATTTTTCACTTTAATTGGGGAATACTGTGACAACCGCCTATTTTGAGGTCAGTGACCGCGATCATGCGAGTACTGTGGAAATATGGTGTCAGACGAGTGTTGAGTGAGATGGTGCTGTATATATAAATTATGGAAGAAATTGGTTTGGGATATCTGGTGTGGGGCTTGTAGATTATACATATAGGGGCGTGTGTGGTTTTTGTCTGGGGGAACCAGTGGTAGTAGGGGGGGGGGGTAAGAGTCCGTGGTCTCTATCGGTCATGGTTGGGTAAGGAGGTAAGCGCTATATGTATCGTATCTAATGAGAGAGCGAGTCTATCTAGCTATATAGTGCCGATGAGTATCAGACATGGGGATTAGTTATCTAGTATCTCTCTCTATCATGTGTGAATAGTGCGTGGAGTGAGTGGTGGGTAGTAAGGGTAGTTAGGGGATGTATAAAGGGGAGGAGATGAGGGGGTGGTGAAGGGGGAAGGTATAATTGTGGGGTGGTGGTGGGGGGGGTTTGAGATGGGGGGGGTGAGTGTGGAGGTGTGTGGTGAGAATGATTGATAAATATTATAGTGTGATCTTTATATAGATGTGAATAGTTGTGTATTGAAGATTAGGACTATTCATGTGAGTTTGGTGTTGGGGGTGAGTGTGTGTGGGGTTGGGGGATTATATATCTATCTGGTGGTGTAGTGATGTATGTTTGTTGTGTGAGTGAGTGAGAGTTGGGGGGTGGTGAGGGGGTGGAGTTTTTTGATGTAGTGGGTTTGGTGTGGTGGGGGGGGTGTTTGGAGGTTGGTGTTTGTTTTGGGGAGGGTGTGTAGTATTCTCTATATGACAATATATATATATATATTGTAGTTGGTTGAGTGTGAGGGTGGAGTGGTGGGGGGTTGGTGTGAGGTGGGTGGGGGGTGGTTTTTTGTTGGTTTTATTGTGTGAGAGTAGAGTGGAGAAACATATTATATAAGTTTTATTATAGTGGATAATGGGTTGTGAGTGTTTGTGAGGGTGTGTGTTAGAGTTGTGGTTATTATTTGTTTGTAGATGTTTGTGATTTTTGTTGTGAGTGAGAGTGTGTGGTTGGTGATGTGAGTGTGTGGGGTGTGTGTAGTGGGATTTGTGTGTTGTATATATGTGAGATGTTGTGGATTGTTTTTTTTTTGTTGTTGGGTGTTGGGTTGGGTGGAATGATGTTGTTGTGGTAATGTTGTGTGATGATGATTGGTGAAGTGTGAGTGTAGAGTGTGTTGTGTTGTTTTTTTTTTTTTGGTGGGTGTGTGTGTGTTGGGTTTGTTTTTTTTGTGTGTGTTAGGTGAGGTGGGGTGGTGGGTGTGGTGTGGTGGTGGGTGTGTGTTTGGGGTGTGGTGTGTGATGAGTGAGAGTGAGGTTGTGTATAGTTTTGTGTGTTGTGGGGTGTGGTTTGTGGGTGTGGTTGTTTTTTTTGTTTGTTTTTGATGTGTGTTGATGTTGTGTTTTTTTATAGTGTTATGTGGTGGGGTTTAAACATAGTTGTTGTTTTGTGTAGTGGATGGATTTGGTGTGGTTTTGGTTTAGGTTTTGAGTGGAAGGATGGGGTATAGTATGGTTTAGGGGGGTGGTATGGGTGTATTTTAAGTAGGTGTGGGTATGTTTTTTGTGTTTGTGATTTTTGTGGTAGTTGATTCTTATTCGTTTTTTTGGATGTTTGATAATTAAAATCATAAGGTACCTAATTTCCAAGACAGTTGCAGAATATTTTTATGTCAACTTGCAATGAACCATGAACTTGGTCCATAAATATAAGCTTTTGATATAAACCTTGAATCTAAAATCACTAATTTGAATATCTTTCCCACCAATATAAAAACACCTACTAGAAATAAGGAAAAATCAATCAAAACTCATTGTCAACAAGTGCGCAAAATAGTAAGTTGTTTCTAGTTAGTTAGAGTGCAATCAGTTATTGAGTGGTAACTCACTCAATCACCTTACTATGTAAGAAGCTAAAAATTTAGATATAGTTTATAGTTCATAATTGAATGTTAAATATGGTAACCAAACACTTTGGAGCCCAGATTTCTTGTTAACCCTCTGGTCATAAAGGCAATACAGCCTGTCCAGAACTAGTTCTTTTTCATTCTTATGCATAGCATCATTTGTAAAAGCGGGCTAACCAAATAAAAAATAATTTTATCCAAAAACCTTGTACGGACTGTTTAAGACCTTATATTAAGAGTATATCAGAAGGGAACAAGTTTAAAGATAATTAACTTGGGGTGCAATGTTTCGCCGAATGACACTGAAATTAGGTCCAGATATAGTACTTTTGAGTGACTATATAAAAATGGAGTCATTACGTGAATATCTTGACATAACATGACTTAAACAACTTAAACTTTAAGTCACATGCCAACATTTCATAGGATAAACCTACGGTAAATTTAATTACCTAAGGTCTCGGGTAGAAGTGTGCGTGGTTCGGTAAATTGGGTTGCCTACTTAATGTGATTTGAGCCGAAGAATGTCAACGGATTGTTCTAACTTTTCAGTGAGTTTCTCATACTCCCCTTTAAACATGTTTCAAATATTTCTTGGAGCGAGATGAAGCATATGTTTAATATTGTACTGCTCTTATATTATTCATTCTCTAGATCACACGGATTTTATAAACTCTATTGAACTTATTGATTGGTCTTGAACATGTTGAGCTTTGAGAACTCGTTATTAATATTTTTTTATCTGCCCAATGTTTAGCCGTATTGAAACTGAAATAATAGTGTTTTGATGCTTGGAACCCGCCACTACTTTTAACTCATTTTCTCTCTCAACGGGATTGAGACGTTAGTACTTATGGATAGCGCTATTAGGAGATTAACCCCTCCTCACTCCCCGCACAAGGGTGCATAGTACTAAGTGTTTGTTCCACACTATACAGCTAGAACTTGATTGGCGAACTAGTTTGACAACGTTTAGCGAATACTTTAAGCGTAGTGAATCACATAAACACTATAGCATCATGTATGTTACATTTGCCATTTTGTTTCCTACTATTGGTGTAACTGGGAACTATTATTGAAAACTGAGTTGTTTCGAATACTTGTACTTTTTTTGGTGTACAACTTCGCCATTGCGTTTGGCAAACCATTATCGGACATCTACACTTTTGTAAAACTATATTTTGTATATATAATCCTGTGAGCTCACCAACTATTTTGATAGTTGACTGTTTTTATCATGCTTATCAGGTGACATTCTTAAAGTGGAAACTTAGTTCATTTGCATTTGGACATGTTCAAGATACCCTTTTCTTCCAAGTTATTGTCTTTTGGGTTATCCATGTTCGGAAGAAAAACTATGTTGACTTTTGTACTCTTTAAACTTGTATTTGGTATTGTTGTAATTCGGATATTTCTACCATTATCTTAATCATGTAATTGAGTGTTTATCTATCAGTCTTGTGTGAATGTTTATGATATAAATTTTCACCTCGCTTTCCCGCCTTGTGGAGGTTGTGACACATATATCTCTATCAATGAAATCCATGTCACCTGATCATTGTTATCTTTGAAATATTGAGGCATCGCATATAGTAACTAATTCTTGAAGTGTGCCTCTTTTATCTTGACTTGAATGTAATATCTCAAACATTTGTCTTCTGAAAGTTATTGTCAATATCAAACTGCAATTAATGCTCATGAAATATTTTCTTTGTTGGATGCTTTCTAGTGAATTCCATGTCTTGAAAGAAAGGTTTCTTTTAATGTAGGGTACTCCACCAACAAATATCAAAAACACCTGAGAGAGACTTAAAATTTGACTGAAGTGCTTTAAGACCATTCATGGAACTTGCTTTCGAGATTCTTAATTTCTTTTGATGGAGTCGTTGCATCTTCATAATTAAAAAAATTCAAAATTTTTTTTATTTAAAAAAAAAGAAAAAAATAAATAAATTTCATATAATAAAAAAGAAATATTAATAGAATATATCTCTACTAAATTTATTTTTTTAATCTTGAATAAAAATTAAATTTATCCAGATTAAAAATTAAAAAATATATTTATTCATAAGATTATAAAAAAAAAAATAAAATCACTTTTTGAAACCGAACACGAAGATAAAGTATCTTTCGGTTCCATTGAAAATGTAGTGACGTTTAAGTTCAAATTCGATTGTAATTTCGATTAACCTTCAAAGTTACCAAATTCGACAATTAATTTTGATAAGAAATTTTGACAAGCAATTTCGACAACTTTGATGAAAGTACAACAATTTTGATATAGAAAACAATACAAAAAATTAAGCCTTTGCCAAGAATCAAACCTACAACCTCACGATTAACAACTGTAACAGAAGGCTTCCACCCAACTGAGCTAGACTCAATTTGTGTTTACTATTAGCAATTTCGATCTAAGTACAATTTCGATATAATAGGTACCTGATAAATTCGATATATAAAATAGCATACAGAAGTATCGCTAGTAAGAATCGAACACAGGACCTTCTCTATCAGATCTTAACATACCCATACAAACCAACTAAGCTGGAGGGTTTTTGTATTAAACTCTTTTGAGTTTGGGAGTTAACCCCAATTTCAATATATGTACTTTTTTTCAATGTCCTTTCTTTTTATGCAATTTTGATATAACAGATTTATATTAAAAAACTAACAATTATGGGAATCGAACCAATGACCTTTGATGGCAACACACAAACTCCACAGAGCTTAACCAACTGAGCTTGTCAACCTTTGTGTTTTCATCTTCCTAAATTCGATATTGTACTATTTTTTGATGAACTATCTTTTTTTATCAATTTTGATGTCCTTACTTTTCGATAGTACTATTTCAAATAATTTAGACACATAATTTTTTGCAACAGTTTTGAAAAATAAAGATAACTTTTGATACCGAAAATACTAAAAACTATAAAATGAAATTTTAATACCTCCTAAACTTTAAACAAGATAAAACCTTCAGTAGTTAGGAAGATGAAAACTCATTTTTAGGAACTTTATGAATTTCAACACAACAACAAAAAACAAAACAAAAAAATGTATAAAAAACACACGAACACAACAAGATTACCCCCTTGGCTCTTGATACCAGCTAAAATACCCAATCTTTTTACCTCATTATCACAACAACTAATCTTCATAGAAAATAGAGAGAGAAAGAGAGTATATAAAATAGAGAGAGAAAGAGAGTATAGAAATTAGAGAGAGAAAGGAAGGATGGTGGATTGCATAAACACATAAAACATGTAAAGCAACCAACACCCTCTCCATGTGTGGAGAGGGTCCTATTTATAGTGCACACCACATGTTGACTCGTAGGCTTTGTTATTGGACCGGGCTTAGCTATTTGTTGGGCTTTGGCCCGAAACATAGATAATATTAGCTTAAAGTCCAAGCCGGTTAAACCTGACTACCTATTACAATACAAGACTAATTATTACAAAGACAACCGACGACATTCTTTCTTGAATTATATAAAAATAAGCTAATCAACTTTTAAGGCATGTATTTTCCTTCGGTTAGGTAACTTCATGTTACATGATACATTTGGAACATCATATTTTTAGTCGCATATTGTGGTCTCACTCACGAAAGATTTATTGCAATACTTTTAAAAATATTTGGTTATGTATTTAAAATCTTTACCTTATCATATTAGAGAACTCTTGTGAACATGGTGCTTTTGCATAACATAGAAAGAAACAAACGTTATCTTTCAAACGACTTCATATAGAGGTCGTTCTATATCTATCTTGTGTGTATGTACTCTGAAGTAAAGCCATGGTTCACTATTCCTGCTGCCACATATATGAGGGTGTTACAGATTGTGTATTCTAAATCCAAGGTTATGTGAGTAACTAGGTTGCATACTTACCTAACTATAATCTTTTCATAACAATGCACCACATAAATCTTTTCATAGCATCATAACAATTGCTTACACTATTTAACTTACATGATTAATGTACCTCATACCTATATGATGCAAAATTTTTCCTTCAATTGTCTTATATATTATTACTATATAACTCTTGGTTGCCACATCAATCATGTCTTCACACCCACACTACTGTAACATACACCTCTGAGTAAGACATTGAAAATGGATCACCATGAGTGCATTCATTTGATTCCAGGGTCCACTCTGAGGGATTAAAGGCGCTCCATGGTCGTACAGAAGCATGCACAACTTTTCACCACTACGCTCCCTGGTACGCTAAACCACATATGAATACCCTTTAGCATGTCACGAATGCCCAGGCATAACCACACCTTCATCACCAGCCCTCTCTCCCTGACTACACGGCAGATTCCAAGCTGTATTGAGGGATGACCTTTATGAGGATGATAATGTTAGTCCCTACAAGGATGGCTAGAGGTGATCCCCTAGCTCTCTGATCCGCGACCGCTGCCTTAGCAGATTACGCATCAGTAGATGACGCCATATCGATTAGGACGAATGTTAGCTCCTACCCCACCATTACCCATTATCCCTACCATACATTCTTATAATACTCAGACTCCGCCTACGGGAAGGGCACGGAAAGACGGTTATATCCCATTATACCTCCTTTACCACAACCTTTGAATGCACAACATCCGCCTAGCCTGCGTACTGCACCTACAACCTCCAGCACCATCACCATCTTCACTATACACCCGTAGTCATCACCCTTACCCATAGATAACCGCTCCCACCACAACCATCATTAACCCATCTACAGAGACACCATTCCTATCGGCCAATCTTGCTACCCATCAGCAGACGAGCTCGACTTTCCTCTTCAGCCCATAGTATCGAGATTAGTGGAGAGCTCAGCTGGCTGTCTACGAAGAAGGCAGGGGGGGGGTCGGAGGGGGGCGTTGTGTGGGGGGGTGCGAGGTACTAGATTGATTTGTGGCCCGCTTTAGAGGAGGCCAATGTCCACCCCGCCAATGCAAAAACACGGAGGCAAACGTCAAGTATCATCACAACACAATGGATGTCAACAATAGAGAGACTACAATGCATTAAAACTAAAACAAAAATGGACACAAAGTGGTCATGACAATACTAAGCACAAGAAAGAAGGGGTCTTGTATTGTGGTACAATGAGTTCACTCTAGATACAAAGACATGAACAAAATATCCCAAAACCTAAAACACTCAATCAACATTTAAAGTACGAAATGAAATCTAGGAGATAAACTCCGCATGCAAGCCTACAGTCTCACTAGCCAAGCTTCCTAACTTCACTTTCCTCAAGATGCTCACCTAAAACTAATGCTTAAAACATCAACAAATATGTTGGTGAGAGTCATAGGTTTTAGATACGCAATTAAACTCGTTTCATTGTGATTAACAAAACAAGGCAGGACAATAATGAACTATCATGACCCTATGCTAGCAGGCACAAAATCAACACCGA
Source organism: Tanacetum coccineum (assembly GCA_026074375.1). Classification (NCBI taxonomy): domain Eukaryota; kingdom Viridiplantae; phylum Streptophyta; class Magnoliopsida; order Asterales; family Asteraceae; genus Tanacetum; species Tanacetum coccineum. Next base: position 4,434 of record BQNB010077256.1, on the reverse strand, counting down.
ATATTTACACACTGGATATGCGTACCCATCCTGATCCAACTCACTGGTAGGCATACCCATCCGATCCATAAACATATCCGAAACTAAGTAGGCATACTCATTCGATCCCAAATCGATACCATAAGTATCATTGAGTAGGCGTACTCATCCGATCTCAATCAATATCACAACTCACACTAAGTAGGCGTACTCATTCGATCCCAATCAATATCAACATGTAACACATAGTCATATAATATTCCAGTAAATGCTCCATACGCAATTTAAAACAACCAAAATCACAAAAATAAACATTTCAAACATTTGCATCATTCCATCCCCCATTAAAAAATGGAAAAAAAAAAAATAAATAAAGAAAAATGGACTATGAAACTCACAAGAAAGCACACTACTTCACAAATTCCTCGCAATCAACTAAACACAAATAAAACACATGTTACACGCGATTAGGCTAAATGCCCAAGACGATGTAACAATCAATTGATAGACTACTATGTCTATATTATCATTATAAACCCCTTTACCACACTTCCCATACCTTACTTATATCCTAATACCCTTAATTCATTTATTCGAGTTTTCCAGCTTTCGGCAAAATTTTGTAGTCATTTCACGACCACAAATAAAATACTAAATCATCAAATTGACTTTCCTTACTGCATTTTCTACCTTCCTAATGAGTTATGAACTACTGTGATTTTAAAAAAATATTCAGCCTAACTATTTTATAAAAATTCAACATCACAAAGTACTCAAATTCGGATCTGATTCGACTATCAAAAAGATTAGTTTGATCAGACCCATTTAAACACTTACAAAAATTATACAAAAATTCTAGAAAATCATAAATATCATTAACTTGATAAAATAGCAATCTCATTAATTAAAAAGACGTTTTGATATGGTTTTTGACCTCACAAACACAACCCAGAATCTGCCCCAAAAACTCAGTTTTGACAACGAATCTTGTAAAATTATTTTGACTGACTTCCACTCACTTTTAACTCATGAAACCAACGGGGTTGGAAATTAAACTCTCTGTAGTTAATTTTAGGCTCAAGAAAATCAATAAAAGCTATCCGTATGACCAAGTTATGACACTTACAAGATGACCTAAATATTTGTCCAGTTTTAATTTCGAATTTAACAACAACTAAACCTAACCAAACGCATCCAAACACTACTAATTACATCCTAATTGATTATTAATGATCATCTTAACATGTTTACTGAATTTTAATGAAACCTTAATTCCACCAATTAATGTAACTAATATATAAAGAATTAAACAAGAATAGGATTGAAGATCATTCCTAAAACCTTTAACCGATTACACTTAAATTAACACACTTGATTCTTGATAAAAAAAAATATTTTTTTTATCTCTTCTTAGGGTTTTGGTCAAGAAAAAGGAACAAGGGGGAAGAGGACCAAATTTTGTATTTATAGGCTATGAGTTAAGATCAACATAGACCCATTATTTGTCATAGATCCAATGAATCAATCTCAACCATCTATTTTTTCATCAAAAATAAAAAAACACACTTTCCACCTCTTTTTTAAAAGTAAAATATCTTACAAACGGTAAATCGTCACACGACAAAAAATAAACCATCGCGACGAGTATTTTTTTATCTTTCAGTAGACACGTGTTACACGATATATTTTTTTGAGATCTTTTATTTTGATTTTTTTTTATTCAGTCACGAATTGGAAAATCATATATGATTCGTATATGATCATATATGATTCATATAACGGAAGCATATATGAAATTTCATAAAATCATATATGATTACATAAAATCATATAGATTATGTTATTCCGCCGAACTTTTTTTTCAATTTTGTTTTCATCGACGAATTGCGAAAATCATATATGATCGCCTTATGACGAATCATATATGATTTAATAAAATCATATATGATTCGTATAACGAATCATATATGATTTCATACAATCATATATGATTTCATAAATCATATATGATTTCATAAAATCGAATATGACTTCAATAAATCATAAAAACAAGTTCGTCCGAAAGTTACATAGTGTCGCTCCTCTATAGAAGAAATAAAAAATTTTTTTTAATAAAATTTTATTTTCTCGTCGCGATGGTATGTTTTGTTTTGCGTAACGATTAACAGTGTGTGAGATATTTAATTTTTTTTAAAAGGTGGAAAGTGGGTTTTTTTTATTTTTGATGAAAAAATGAGTGGCTATGATTGGTTCATTGGGTCTATGACAAAAATTGGGTCTATATTGAACTTTTGGCTATAGGCTATACCTAATTCCTAATCCTTATCTAACACTAATTTGTTTTATAACTCTTTTTTTCCTTTTTTTCTCTTAAAACGAGCCACTATATATCTATATTTTTTTTATAATTATTATAAAATGTATAATTACCCTTATTTTGTTATTTTTTTATAAAAACCCTTTATTAATTTAGTAAACCTTTTAAATAAAAGCTAGTTGTAAACTTAATATTTATAAATTTCATTTCATAAATTACTTTCCTAATTTAGAAAAATTAATGCTTAACTAATTTAAATACTAGACTTAATTCATTCTTAGGAATACACAATATTCTCTTTATGCTCATACTACAATTATTCACCAAATAACACGACAACGCATAAAATCATGCTATCATTTCCATTGTCATAAAATGTGAACGAAATGAAATAGCTACCAAAACCACAACTCAATCATAATAAGATGAACACGCATCACGGATTAATATCAAATACTCATATAAGGTCACATAAGCACTCAATTAAAACATATATAAATACTTTAGTCAACTCTAATGGTTTGACTAACCAGCTCAAGTAACGGTTGTCACAGTATCCCCTCCTTAAGGAAATTTCGTCCCGAAATTTAACTAGTAGGTTCAACCGCACAGTCAGCAAACAATTGGGGATACTTAGTTTTCATATGGTCCTCATGTTCCCACGTGAACTCAGGGCACGCTTTGAATTCTAACGAACTTTAACGATTGGAATCTTACTACGTTTCAAACTCTTAACCTCACGGTCTATAATTTCTATGGGTTCCTTAATAAAATGATGGGTTTTATCAATCTTGATCTCGTCTAGTGGCACATGCAGATTTGCATCCGCCAAACACTTCTTCAAATTCGACACATAAAATGTGTCGTGCACGCTACTCAACTCTTCGGGCAATCTTAACCGATAAGCTACAGGGCCGATCCTTTCAAGGATTTAAAATGGTCCTACATACCTTGGTGCCAACTTAACTTTCTTTCCAAAATGTATTACACCTTTCCAAGGCGACACTTTCAGCAACACTTGATCCCCAACCTCAAACTCTTGTGGCTTACGCCTATTATCCGCATAGCTCTTTTGACGATCTCTCACCGCTTTGAGCTTTTCCTTTATCAAGACTACCTTATTAGTCGTCTCTTGCACCAATTTCGGTCCAATCAACCTGCTTTATCTAATTTTAGCCCATAGAATGGGCGACCTACATTTCCTTCCATACAGTGCTTCGAACAGAGCACATCGAATACTCAAATGGTAACTATTATTATAAGAAAATTCATCTAACGGTAGGTGGACATCCTAACTACCACCAAAGTCGATCACACACGCTCTTAACATATCCTCTAATGTCTTAATTGTATGCTAACTTTGTCTATCCGTCTAAGGATGATAAGCCGTACTCATATCCAATCGCGTCCCTAAGGCTTTCTGTAATGTTTACCAGAAACGTGATGTAAACCGTCCATCTCGATCCTAAATAATCGACACTGGCACTCTATGCCGTGCGACGATCCCATCGATGTACAGCCTTGCTAACTTCTCCATACTGTAATCCTTACGTGTCACAAAAATAAGCTGACTTGGTCAGTCTGTCGACTACTACCCATATAGTATCATGTCCACTCTTCGACCTAGGTAACTTCGTGATAAAATCCATAGTGATGTTATCCCATTTCCACTCGGGTATCTCTGGTTGTTGCAATAAACCCGAAGGCCTTTGATGCTCAGCCTTCACTTTTGAACAAGTTAAACATTTGCTAACATACGTAGTGATATCCCTCTTCATACCTGGCCACCAATACATATCTCAAAGATCATGGTACATCTTATCCGCTCCCGGATGCATAGAGTACCTAGTCTTATGAGCTTCGTCCATGATCATAGTTCTCACACCTCCCACTAACGAAACCCATATGTGATCAATAAAGTATAAACTCTCATCTTCTTTCCTTTCCATCTGCTGGTCTAAACCGTGTAACCTTTCTGCTGGCGCATTCTCTTGCTTGAACGCCTTACTCTAGGCTACCAATATCATTCTATTAACTCTGGAATGAATGATCATAGCCATACACGTTTAGGTTTCACTCGCTCTCTCCTACTTAAGGCATCAGCTACTACGTTCACCTTACCTGGATGGTAGCGAATC
>BQNB010077255.1:0-30899 GCA_026074375.1 Tanacetum coccineum | reverse complement strand
TATACAGTGGCCAAATAGGGACTTCATCCATGCTCGATACGTCAAGTAAGTTTGTGATAGAGATCAATTTTCATCTTATGGGAATATTGGATGGATCGTCGCGTCCCTAACCTTTATGGGATGAAGTAGATATTGTAAGTATTTGTGGTTAAACGTTTGTATACATTTATATACGATGAGTATTTAATAAGTTAATGAAATTGAATTAATTGAATTAATTTATCTTTGTAGGTCTATCTGCCCATCAATTCTGGAGGTAATCACTAGGTAACCGGTATACTAAATTTAGGGTCGTCCAAAATTCATATCATCGACTCTTTGCATTGGCCAGGTCGAATTTCATCTTTAATTGATCATATATCGAAATGGACCAATGTGTTTAATGTCCTTTCGAAAAAGCTGGCCATTTTGAAAGAACAGGATGGTGACCATACAATTTCGAGTTAGTATACAATCAAGGTTTGGATTTCGAGAGCCCACAACAAGGAAATTGTTCGGATTGTGGAGTTGTTATGTTTTGGGTGATAGAAAACCTATGTAGGGTTCTGATGTGTGTTTTTTACAAGCTTTAAATTTATAATAACTAGAAATACCGATTTTAACCAAAAATAGAACATTCAGGCAAGTATACCCTATTCAAGTGTAATATAGCAGCATAATCTTTTTAGGTATGTCCAGGCCGTTCTACGGGATTCATGGCAATTCACAGATTCTTTATCAAGAAACAAAGCTAAGTGATTGTCACTGATCATAAAGCCAAAACATATGTATAAAGAAAGCAAGAAACCAAGCATAAAAGATATAGATATTGCAAAACTTTATATAAACAAAATCATACAAGTCATATATGACGGGTAATCATAATAACAAGCATATCTACCAATGATAACATAGAATCCTTTCGGCCTTTATACTACATTATCACGAGGCATTAAGAATGGTTTATATCAAATATGCATACATATGAATACATTCCAACCCGGTCGGTCAACATAAGGAAGGGTCATAAACATATTCTACTTGGGTTATTTATAGATTTACTAATCAATTCTCACAAGATTAGCACCGAATTGTTATAGACAGACAACCCAAAATTTATCAAGACAATAGAGGCTTTCGACCTATATCTATTGCAATGACAAATCAAAAGATAAATAATGATCCAAGTAAAACGATATCCAATCCATAAGCATTCATATTCACAAGTTATACAAATATCGTCCAAGTAAGCGAGACACATCCATATCATAACCAAACAAATAACCAACATAACAAACATAAATAAACTCAGCAACGTATCAATATTATTAGTAAGGAAATGTACCAAATCCATTTATGCGAGTAATTCGACTATAAAGTACCAAAACCAATATTCCAACCAAAACAGTCTCTAATCCAACAACCCAAGTATCCATGATCAACCAACAACCTATGCTACTGAATCAACCCGAGGATATCACGTCTCTTCAGGGAATCCGCAACGTGTCACCAAATGGAGTGTTTGGCAACGAGGTTTATGGCAGTAACTCGGAAGGATTTGGTGTGAATCCTTTGAGTAATGAGTTTTGGTTATGTAATAGTGATGAATTATGGTCTACAAATGGTGGTAGAGCTCTGGAAATTCGTGGCTATGATGGTGGTGGTGGTGATATGGTGGTACGCGACGGATTAAAGGGGTGTTTGGATCATCGGATCCTAAGATCCCCACCAATCTTTTCTCCTCTCCAATGATCTCTATGATAGTGTTGGATCAAGTGTGTATTTCCCTGGCACAAAATGGGTCTATTTATAGGCTAACAACACTTGGGGAACAAGTTGGGAGGTAAGTGGATGGTTGGGGGTCATAAATATGACTTTTGAGTTGTCCAGACGCGGAGTGTGCCGCACTTTTTATTTTGTGCGCCACACTTTTGTTAAAATGACTTTTCACGCTAGTGATGAAAAGTGCGCCGCACTTTTAGTAAAACCGTCGCACTTTGGGGTGTTTTCAGCTGATGGTCTTTCGCAAGGTTGTAGATAATTGAATTCTGCTTCTGTGGCAGCTTGAATCAACTAAATCCGAGTTAGTATGCTCAAGTTATGGCCAAAACAGTGAACTAGTGTTGGGAAGCATACAACTTGAGTTCTTTCTTCATTTGAGCTTCAAATCTTCGTGTATTCTTTCGTTTTCTTCCACGACACGTCATATGAACCTACAATAGCAAATATACTCGATTCTATACCAATAGTTCTTATATTTAACCGATTTATATATATAAAATTATTGATAACGCATATAAAAACATGTATAATTTGAGCGTTATCAAATCCCCCTACACTTAAAACTTTGCTTGCCCTCAAGCAAATCTAAAAAAATAACCCTAAAAATTAACGTACACTTCAACAAATACCTAGGTTTTTATACAATGATCAAAGTTTATAAAACTTTGGCATTTGTATATATGTATCACATCTAATATTTTTTTATATAGATACACAATTATTTACAAAATACCAAAGGTCTTTACAAAAGTAAATTTTATATAAAAATTACACTTTACACTTGTATTTTAATTAACAAGTTTTACTTTTATTTTCTTTTTATTAATGCAAGCTAAATAAAAAGAAATAAAAGAGAATAAGCTTAGGAAAATCTTTCATTAAACTTCATGGGTATGATTCTCCTACTTAAGGGACCAACAACATTGCTTTAAAGCCCTTGTTTCCCTCCTCCCTTGTCCCCTGAATCCCATGGCAACAAAGCCCACCCTTTGAATTTCTGGTCAAACTTTGCTACAAAATATCTTATAACTTTCATATATATTATTTCATGCATGCTTAGAGTTTAAATAGCAATTATTACAAAACATTCATTTCTTTCTCTCCTCTCTCCAAAATACATCCGAACCACATATAAATAACATAAGCAATCCATTACAAAGTTTTTTACAATCCATACAAACTTCCAAATAACCCCCTACACATCAATCCTAAGGCATACGAAAATGTTTTCCAAAGATTGGGTTTTCATTTGCAAGGATTAAGGATAAAGAAAAGAAAGGGAGATTAGGTTTCAAACCTTTCTAGGGTTTATATGTTGTAAGCTTTTGTTTTGAGTCTAAAATGGGTTTAGCACTTAATTCCTCATCTATTACTCATCCCTAAGGTCTTCCTAATTCCTTTCATACTTTTAATTTATTATGATTTTTATGTGTGATATGTTATTATGGCTGTTTTCACACTAAGGACTTTTTAATATGTAATATGTAGTTTATTACTTATGTTTTTGTTTTTATGGCACCTTTTTATCCGGTCATATTGTCATATTATCATGGAAAAATGGAATGTTAAAAGTATGTTAAACAAATGGTTTTAAGTATAAACATGTTTAGGGTTAAATTGGGTTTTTATATAGGTTTTCTAATCTTCACATGAGAAAAATAATGAAAAGTAAATTGTTAAACTTGTTACAATGAATTTAAATAAGGACTATGGATGATTCTTTGACGTATTATAAGTAGCACAAGTGTTAAAAATAGTTATTAGAGTTTCTATATTAAACTACTAAACTAATTAATACATAAAACAAGGTTTTTATATAGTTATACACATAAATACTTAGGGTCTGTTTTAAATTCGTGTTTCATACAGTAGGTTTGACCTCATATAATTATAATACGCCTCATGATGATTCCAAAATGATAAGAAACTCGAAAAACCGATTTATAACGAAAAAGATACGTTAATTACGAGTTTACGACTATAAATACTTTTATAAAACTATTTTTATAAAAGTTACTATTCATTACAGAAACTAATATTTTTAAAACATCTAAAATATGATATAACTTTTAATTACGAGATCGTACTCGAAAGAATCGCTAAAAATGGAACTATAACGAATAAACTACGACGTTTACGATAATTAAAGTTTATAAAAGTAATTTTATAAACTATGAACAGTAAAAAGCACTATTCATCAGTGGGATTAACTTTATAAAATATAATACATCTTTTAATAACAAAGACGTACTCGAAGGAATCACTAAATCGGGATTTAAGACGTTTAGTCTATTCGATTTCAAGTTTTACGTATTATAAACTAAAAATGATAAACTAGCTGTTGTGAATAGTAAAATTACTATTCATCGCAGAATCTTAAAAAAATTAAAAATGTAATATTTTGTTTCACTCGTCTTATACGAAGCGTGGACGTAAGAAAACGCGAGCATCCGGGACTTAAAATGACCAAATATAGGTCGTTTTACGAAATATAAAAGTATATTTATAAACGTTTTCACTTTATAAATATTATTTTACTAAAACGATTAGTCGGTGATTATGCTATATAGAATATTGAGTGGTTATCAAAGTGCTATAATACTAGGGAGTTTCATAATGAGGCCTCTTCGGATGGCGTATCGACGAGTTGTTGGATTTACGATTTAAGTGTCCATAAATCCTCGTACACTAATAATTACAAAAGGTCATGTCTTGACCCTTTTGAATTATGAAGCTCCGAACGTAGTACGAAGTAACAACTATAAGTGTATATTCATGTTATTAATTAAAGTACTCGGTACTTAGACCTTAATTTAAATAGGTTGCATCTAAACGTTTTACGTGACGTTTTATCTATGTTATATTTATTTTTTTTTAAATATTTATTTATGTGTTATTTGGACTATAGTACTCAAGGTGAGTTCATAGCCCCACTTTTATAGTTTTACTGATTTACTATTATTTGGGGTGAAAACATGCTTTGTTTTATAAATTGGACGCAAGTGTTTTAAATATATTGATTATGTGTTTGCCTAAGTAGCGATAACCCTCCTGAGCCCATTATCATGAACTGTCAATTGCATAGATGTAGTTGTTAATTGCATTATGTGAGCGCGAATGTTATAAATAGATCTATTGGGATTAACCTCCCCGTTTGGGTGATTAGCTATCACCGGGAACGAACGTTGACCATGTCGGACTTGGATGTTGCGGGTTACAACCTGTAGGGCAACATAACAGCTAAATAGCAATATAGGTTGAGCTTATGTGTCATGTGCTTTGTGCACAGTTATCTAGTTTTGTGATTGTTGGATATGTTGTATCATCAAAGGACAAGTCTTGCGAGTCCTGCATAATTTAATAATACAATAAAACCGATGAATTCACCAAACATTTTTGTTGCCGTTTTAAGCAATGTTTCAGGAGGTCAATAGGCAACGATTAGTGCCAAGGATGCATTGGATAAGTACATTTTGGATTGTACACTTAAAGATTTTTATGTTCATCATTATTTTGGGAATGTATTGTTTGTCTTTTGTAATATTAAAACAAAGGGATACAGTAAAGCTTTATGCTTTTGTATTATGTCTTATAATTAAATCCAATGTATCAATTTAAACGACTTTTTGTGTCGTTCTTATATATATCTTGTGCTGTTGATCTTGAAGTAACACGCCCGGATTCGTTATTCCGTTGCGACCAAATTTTGGGCGGTGTTACTGATTGGTATAAGAAGCCAAGGGTTATAGAGAACCAGGTCAAAAATGTTTTTGCTGGACTATAATCGTTTTCAACATTGTTACATACAAAAGGGTTTTTACGGGTTATCCATATACAAATGTTGCTTTAGTCGGTTAGGCTTTATAATGCAGAATTGATTTACGTGTTTTATAATATATTACGTTAATATAAGGTTAATAGTCTTATATTAATTATAGCTTATATAGTCACTTGTTGATTTTCAGTTTTTCGAGCATGCGGATTCGGAAGATTATACAGTTACGTATATGAGAAATCCGCCCTTATGAGGACCTATTTGACATAGGATCACTCGAGCAGAAGAGGGACCTATTTTCAGGATCCCACCGTTTCTCCAGATTATGTGCTGGCCCTGAGGAGCAGAGCAAGGCCTACCTTCCACCTATCTATGTACCTTTGTTCATGAGCTGTTTACCAAAAAGTTTCTTACCAGAGGACGATGTCCTACCGGCTGAGGAGCAGCCATTGCCTGTTGCTGCCTCACCTTACGTACTGAGTCAGGGATACAATTCCTAAGTCTGATCCCCATTGCTGTTACTGCCTCACCTACTACTGACGAGGAGGATATTGAGGAGGATCCAACCGACTATCCTGCTGACAGAGGACACGACAGGGATGATGAGGAGCCATCTGACGGTGACGATGATGATGATGATGATGATGCAGAGGAGGAGGAGCATTTAGTCTGCGGGACCCTGCAGCCTGTTGCTTATTCAGCCTGACCGGTCCTTTACTTGCTTTATCGCGTCACCGGCTAGGATGTGCAATACGACCCTGGCGCCGTCACCGTGCCTATCCGAGGAATTTGCTGAGAGATTGTTGCCTTACTTAACGCAACCACCATCACTCTCTCTCCATACTCATCACCCTTCTCTTGATTACCATCTCGCCATTACCTATACCATCACAACCACCCAATAGCCCTACATATGTTGAGGGATCTCTGGGATCCCGAGCTGCTGGGATTAGACAGAGAGATGCACTACCATTCTCTACATTTATGAGACTGAGAAAATGCTCTGAGATTTGTTTACTGCTTCGTAGAGGCCGTTTTGTCGTAATACTCCTGGGTCCTGGTATACGAGGCCGAGGAGAGTTCGGCAGCTGGTGCTGTAGGCTGGTTTAGGACTGCCACAGTAGGGCAGACCTTTATGGATTTGATGATATGTTAGTTGCACGCTCAAGGACGCCAGACGTTAGAGAGGAGTTAGGCTATGGTATTACGGATACATGGGATGACCTTGTAGGAGCTATCTAGGAGATTGCACCGACCACCCTAAGGGGTGTCAACTCAGAGAGTTACTGAGTAGGCTACTACTGTTGAAGTTGTAGGATTACGATACATATATTCTCAGTGGATGTTGTCTACGACATGACCGAGCTGTAACTTAGAGCCCGAAGTCAAACATGTTGTACAGGGATAGGTAATTCCATAGGTTTTTTTTGACGCACTGCCACTTCTGTGGAGGAGGAGGCCAGAGTATCTCGTGCGCTTGGGCACACGTCGATGGCTGCTTGCGATTGGTATCGTTCCGAGGGCATATCACTTCGGAACTACGGTCATGGTCTCAGCAGTCCGAGATCCACTGAGTTGCAGCAGCAGACGTAGGAGCAGACGGTGATTTCTGATTGCTGAAAGTTAGACCATCGGAGACAGAGATAGTTGTGGAGGCACTAAAGATAGTGAAGAGCCTCCAAGACTCTGGATGATCGGAGATTCAGAGACAGCAGGGACCTGCTAAGGATCCTGCAGAGCCAGAGCTACAAGAGGAGGGCCAGTAGCAGTTCTTAGACTGGGTTATGACTGTAGCTACTGTACAGTCTGTTAAGTATTATGGGTTATTCCCAGCTAGCAGACTGTATAGATCTTTTGTTTTGTCTAGCTACTCTGTTTAGATCTTTTGTTCATGTATCGGCTACTTTGTACAGCCTACCCTACTATGGATTTAGAGTATTATCACGGCTAGTATGGCTTTAGGTTATTTTGTCTTGTAACCTAAGTGGTTGTGATAATTTGTATTAATCAAATCATGTATTATTTTTCCCTAGTTATATATGGAAAGTATGGATTTATGTTTTATATGAATCGAATTTATTGTGTTTGATGTCGATTTGTTAATTTCAATACTGTTGTGTATTTCACCATGTGTTGTGATCTCGTTTTATTTATTATGTATACATCGGGTTATGGTTAAGATTTTTGAAATCTAACGGGTATTATGTTTTCTTGTGATTTAAGAAAATGGCACCAAGGAAGGCTCACGAGGTTAAACCCAGATGCAACACCAACACCAGTCACAGACACTCATACCACAACTTTTGGTCACCAGTGCTCCAACTTCAGCTTGATCGACGATGGGTGTCCATGCCTGTATTGGCAGCACGTGCTAACGACCCAGAAATGCCAATGATAAGCCAATACCTCGGGATCAGGTGTGTGAGGAAGGATGAATATGCGCTGTTCGGGCGTGGCACTTTATCAAGACTTCATGAAATGTCAACCCTTATTCTTCAGGGGCACAGAAGGAGTGGTCGACTAACCAAAGGTTGAGAGGTGGAATCGTGTTTGCATACAAAGTAACTGCACGTGGAGAATCAAGTGAAGTTTGCCACTTGTACTCTTATGGGAATTGCTCTAACATGGTGGAACTCACATGTTAGGACAGTGACTAATGATGTTGCATATGCAATGACGTGGACCGACTTGAAAAAGAAGATGATAGCTAAATATTGTTTGAGATAGAAATCATTAGAAAGATTGAGGCAGAAATGTGGAAATAAAAAGAAAAAGGCAACATGTGGTAGCCTTCAACCAACGTTTCTGGAAACTGGATTGCTGTGTGGACAGGTGTTCCCTGAAGAGACTAGACAAATTGAAAGTAGTGTCGGTGGATGCCCGATGATTTACTCAAGTGTTGTTGGCATCGAAGCCGAAAACCATGCAAGAGGCTATTGATCGATGGGACTGATTAATCGGCATAGGGGAATTAACACTTTTGCTGAGGACAGGCAGAAACAGAGAAGTTGAATACACTTCCGAAATAACCAAAAAAACAACAGAACAAAAGGCAGACAAAGGCAGGGCTTGAGGCTGAAGGATCTGGTGTCAAGAACCGTTTTATGAATGGACTAAACTCTATGTCCCAAGTTGTAACTTCAACATTACGGTCCTTGTTTACCAACATGCAATAACTGCAAGAGGGCTTTGGGCCCACCAACATGGCCAAGGACTGTAGGAAGCGGCCTGCAACTGACAAATGATTAAACAACAACAACGCAACAACAATAACATTATACAACCGCAACAACAACAACCCAAGAGCCAAGGGGCAAATACCAATTGCCATCGTTGCTTTGATGTGTGGGGCTCCAGGCCACTTCAAGAAGGGGACTGCCCCCAGTGGAAGAACAAGAACTGGGAATTGGTAACGCTGTAGCCAAGGATTATGCAGTGGGAGTTGCAGGGCAAAAACCCAAACAAACAACGTTGTGACGGTTATAAGTTTCTCCTAAACACTCGTTTTGTGCTTCCCATTTTATTTGATACTTGTGCAGATAGAAGTTTCGTGGTATGCTCATTTTAGTACTTTGATTATTATAGACCCCAATTACTTTAGATCATGTTTATAACGTTGAGTTAGCTTGATGGTAGAATAATTTGGGTAAAATACAGGTATTACTGGTTTGGCACGTTAAATTTTCTGAGACCAATCAGTTTAACGTCAAACTAATGCACTGTAGAAATGGTACTTATGACGTCTTAATTAAGCATGGACTGGTTGCGAAATACCATGCCGTTATTGACTGTGTAAGATGATTGTTCGGTATTCCCTTTGGGAGCGAAATCTTTAATTTTTCATGGAGTCGGAAGTAGAAATATACGAGGACTCGAAATTAACATCTTTCTGTGCACCTAGACCCAGAAGTATCTGCTAAAAGGTTGTCACGTCTTTTGGCACATATTACCATCAGGAGAATGGAGACAGTCAAAGAAGAAGCAACTGAGTTGGACGATCTTCATAAATTTTTCCCGAAGTATTTCCGGGGGACTTGCCAGGTCTTCCACATACCAGCATGTGGAATTTCACATCGATCTTGTACCTGTTTGTTGACTTTTTTCTAGTGCTGCACTGTAGCACGGGAACCTTAGCGATTAGCCCCATCAAAAATTGAAAGAATTGGCGGAATCACAACTTCAGAGCTTTTGACAAAGGCTCTATAAGACCTAGTTCGCACCATAGGGAGCTCCAGTTCTATTCGTCAAAGAAGAAAGATGATCGTTACGGTTGTGGCCCAATAGTTTTCCGGGAACATAAACAAAATTACGCGTGAAGAACCGTTTTACATAGTGCTTCCTATGAATTGATGACTTATTCGATCTACTTCAATGGGTCGAGGTGTCTACTCGAAGATTGACACTGAGGGCGAGGTTATCACCAATTGAGGTTCGAGAAGATGACATCTCGAAGGATGGCCTTCAGAACTCGATTATGGACATTTATGTATTCAAGTTATGCCGTTTGGTTTTGACCAAACACACCTGCTGTGTTTATGGAAAAACTCATGAACCGAGTGTGAAGGACTTATCTGGACAAATTCGTAATTGTCTTTATTGACGATATTTTGATCTATTCTTAAGAAAAGCAGTGTATGGGGGGTACACAAAGGCAACTGTAAGGGATAATATTGGTGTTGTTGAAGAAAGAGGAGTTGTTTGCAAAATCTTTTCTATCTGTGAAACTTTTGGATTCCCAAGTACAGTTCCTCAGGCTCACGGTGATTGATAATAAGGAATCTCATGTGGATCCAAGCCAAGTTCGATCGTTAATGATTGGGCCATTCCTAAGTCACAAGGGATATTTGTCAGTTTTTTTAGGTCCTTGATGGTTTTATCGACGTTTCATTGAAGGTTTTTCAAAGATCGCCAAACAAATGACCCATGCTCACTCAAAAAGAAGGTCATTTGAGAGAGGGTGACAAACAAGAAGCAGCGTTCCAGTTATTGAAGCAAAAGTTGTGTAGTGTGTAACACCTCCAAAATGGGTCGCAGCGGAATAAGGATCCGGGGCGTGTTACTTCAAGATCAACAGCACAAGATATATATAGGAACGACACAAAAGTCGTTTAAATTGATACATTGGATTTAATTATAAGACATAATACCAAAATGCATTAAAGCTTTACTTGTTCCTTGTTTAATATTACAAAAGACAATCAATACATTTTCCCAAAGTATGATGCACAATAATTCTTTTAGTGTGCCAATACAAAATGTAATTCCAATGCATCCTTCTTGGCAACCTCGTGCCTATGACCTCCTGAAAAACATTGCATTAAATAGTCAACAAAAATATGTGGTGAATTCTTAAGGTTTAATTTATTTATATTTGTATGAGGACAGCATGACTTTCCGGGAGGTTACAATCATTTGCCAACAGGAACAAAACCAATTACTGTTGCACTAAGCTAATAACACTGAAAGCTCAACCTTATATGTGCTATTTTAGCAGTTATTTTGCGTACAGATGTTGTAACCCGCAACCATCCAAGTCCGACATGGTCAACGTTCGTTCCAAGTGATAGATAATTCCCAAACGGAGGAGGTTAATCCAAATAGATCTATGTTACAACATTCCTGTGCTAATTAATGCAATTAACAACTACATCTATGCAATTGACAGTTCATGATAATGGGCTCAGGAGGGTTATCGCTACTTAGGCAAACACATAATCAATATACTTTAAACACTTGCGTCTAATTTATAAAAAAAGCATGTTTTCATCCCAAATAATAGTAAATCAGTAAAACTATAAAAAGTGGGGCCATGAACTCACCTTGAGTATTGATAGTCCAAATAACACAGATAAAACGTCACGCAAAACGTTTAAATGCAACCTATTTAAATTAAGGTCGTATAAGTACTCAGTACTTTAATTAATAACATTATATAATCCTATAGTTGTTACATCGTACTATTGTTTGGGCTATCATAATTAAAGAGGTCATGACATGACGTACGAGGAGTTAGGACACTTTAAATCGTAAATCCAAATAGTTCTCGAGTACGCCATCCGAGAGGCCTCATTATGAAATCCCTGTATTATAGCATTGGATAACCACTCAATATTCTATATAGCATAATAACGCACTATCGTTTTTAGTAAAAGAATATTTATGAAGTGGAAAAAAGTTTATAAATATACTTTTCGTTAAAAATGACCTAATTGGTCGTTTTAAGTACGTTGTGTCGCGGTTTTTAAGTCCACGTCTTAGTAATAGTAAGTCGAGTGTTTTAATTTTATCGTGCATCAAAATTATTACATTTTCATGTTTTTGATATCTGCGATGAATATTGTTTTATACTTATTCACAAACAGCTATATACTGTTTTTACATTTTTAATTAGCGTAAACTTGTAATGTAATAACTTATTTGTTTTAATCCGATTTTTTGTGATTATCTTCGAGTATCGCTCTTTGTTATTAAAAGATGTATTATATTTTATTAAGTTTAATCATGTATGAATAGTGCTCTTTAACTGTATTCAAGTTTTTTAAAAATTCTTTTAAAATTTTAATTTATTTGGAAAGTCGTTTGTTTATTCGTTTATAGTTCGTTTTTAAACGATTCTTTTGAGTACGATCTTGTAAATAAAGTTTATATCATATTTTAGATTGCTTTTAAAAATATTAAGTATTCTGTAATGAATAGTAAACTTTTATAATAATAGTTTTATAAAAGTATATTTAGTCGGAAACTCGTAATTAACGTATCTTTTTTCTGTTATAAATCGGTTTTTAGAAGTTTCTTATATTTTGGAAACGTCATGAGGCGTTATATAATTATATTAAGTTCAAACTCTCTGATGGAATTCGGATTTTAAACACGCCCATATGTATTTGGTGTATAACTTTATAAAACCTTGTTTTGTATGTATTAATTAGTTTAGTAGTTTAATATAGAAACCCTAATAACTATTTTTAACACATGTGCTACTTATAATAATGTCCAAGATCATCCATAGTCCTTATAAATTCATTGTAACAAGTTTAACAATTTACTTTCCATTATTTTCACATGTGAAGATTAGAATCCTTATAAGACCTAATTTACCTTAAAACATTTTGTTTATACTTTAATCATATGTTACATAACTTTTACATTCATTTTCCTAATGATATATATAACCATATGACATAGATTATCTGCATAAATTCTTAAACATAAAGAAAACTCATTTTACATATAAAAGTCCTTAGTGGGATTTAGCCATAATTAAACTTATATAACATAAAAATCATGATAATAAATAAGTATGAAGGAATTAGGAAGACCTTAGGGATGATGTATGAGATGTGAAATAAGTGCTAAACCCATGTTTAGATTCAAAACCAAAGCTTACAAGCTTATAAACCTAGTATTAGGTTTGAAACCGAAATTCTTCCCTTTTCTTCCTTAATCCTTTGCAAATTGATGAACCAATGCTTGAAAACGACTTAGTTGCCCTCTAGGATTGATGTGTAAAGGGTTGTATGGATTGTATAAAAGTTTTGTATGGATTGCTTAAGGGTGTGATATTTGGCCGTGGCCTTTAGGAGAGAAAGAGAGAAAGAGTATGAAATTTTCTTAAGCAAATGTGTAAGAAAACTCTTATGCATGCATGAAATATATATAGGAGGGTTATAAGATATTACTAGTTGCTATCTTTGACCAAGAAATTCAAAGGAGGGGTGTCCTTTGGCCGTGGGATTCAAGAGAGCACAAGGAGGGAAACAAGGGCCTTTAAGGCTTTATGTTTATATTTTTGTTTCTTTCCTTAAAAAAATGGGATCCAAATCCCTAGAAACTTAGGGAGGGATGTTTACTGCTTATTTTATTTTTCTTTTTGTTTCTTGCATTTTATAAAGAAAAGTATTAAGTGGAAACTTTTATATAAAAATGTAAAATCTAAAGTGTAGTTTTTATATAAGTTTATTGTAATGCCTTGGTATTTTGTAAAGTATTTGTTTTATACTTATGTATAACATATGAGAGTGCTATAAATACTATACATATGCTATAAAGTTTTACTAACTTTGATCATTGTATTTAAACGCTAGTATTTTGTTGAAGCGTTACGGTTGATTTTTAGGGTTCGGGGAAAACGTAATTGTCATTTATCATGAAAACGTTAAACAACTTTAAGTCATCGATAAAATTAACTTGTGAATCATTAATAATTATCATCAAAATAATTACTTAAACTTGTTCTTGAGTAACAATAAATTAACTTAGTGCCCGTTTACGTGTAATGATCAATTTTAGCTTACGCGATTTAACGTAACGATTTCCATTAAAAACAAACGCGTACAATACTAAAAATAAATGGTGACTTTTATTAACGTCGTACATTGTCCTAAAACACGGGGTGTTATTGTCTCCCCCAGTTAGCTGAGCCTTGTCCTCAAGGCTTAAGACATCAGCACTTGACGACGGCCCGGTCTTTGAGGGAACAAATGTGGTATTTTCTTCCGGATTTGATATTCGCGTTTCCCATGTAAAGTTTGGACCTCTCTTGCGTTTCATCGAAACCTTGAATAATGGGATACGGCTTCGTTTTCAACGTTTTACACTTCATGATCTTGATCTCTATAGGTTCTAGACAAACTGAAGCTTGCATCAAAATGAAGTCCATCTAACGGAGACGGATTAGGGTTCGTACGGCATGACACTTCTTTAAGTTGGAACGTGAAATGTATTGTGAACTTCCTGCTCGCTCCTCTGGAAGCTCGAGATTGTATGCAACGTCGCCAACCCTTTTTATTATCTTGAACTGTGTTCCAACAACCTGGCGATTTAATTTCCCTCGTTTGCAAAACGTACATTACACCCTTTCCAAGGCGAAATACCTTGAGATCACGTTATCTCCAATCAAACTCCATCGGCTACGCTTCAAATCATTCTTAGCTCTTTTGCTCATATCACGAGCGGCTTGCATCTTTGCTTAACTTGAATGATTTTTCGGTTGTCTCTTGTAACTATCTCTGGACCGGTGAGTTGAACTTCTCCAACCTCAGCCCAACAAACAGGCGAACGACATTTTCTACCGTAAAGTGCCTCAAAGGGTGCAGCCTTAATGCTAGCATGATAACTGTTATTGTATGAAAACTCGACCAATGGCAAATGTTTAACCCAACCATTTCCAAAGTCGATCACACAAGCTCTAAGCATATCTTCGAGAGTTTGAATGGTTCTCTCGCTTTGTCCGTCAGTTTGCGGATGATATGCCGTACTCATATCTAAACTTGTACCCAAAGCTTTCTGAAGTGACCTCCAGAAATTTGATGCGAACCTAGGGTCACGATCACAAATAATCGAGACCGGTATTCCATGCCTTGTTACTACTTCCTTTAGGTACATTCTCGCTAGTTTCTCCAGAGGGTCAGTTTCTTTCATGGGTATAAAGATTGCGGACTTTGT
The DNA here is from genome assembly GCA_026074375.1 of Tanacetum coccineum. Taxonomy (NCBI): domain Eukaryota; kingdom Viridiplantae; phylum Streptophyta; class Magnoliopsida; order Asterales; family Asteraceae; genus Tanacetum; species Tanacetum coccineum. The sequence continues at coordinate 15,919 of BQNB010077255.1, read as the reverse complement.
AAGACGGTCAACGATTACCCAAATGGTGTCATACCCTTGTGATGACTTAGGAAGCTTTGTGACAAAATCCATCGTGATATTGTCCCACTTCCATTGAGGTATCTCGGGTTGTACCAACAAACCCGATTGTCTCTGATGTTCGGCCTTGACCTTAGCACAGGTCAAGCACTTGCTAACATAGGTGGCGATATCAGCTTTCATATTGGGCCACCAATATAGCTTCTTTACGTCTTGATACATTTTCTCGGAACCTGGATGGATAGAATACTTCGATTTGTGGGACTCGTGCATGATCACAGTCCGCAAATCGCCATAACAAGGTAACCAACTCCTGCCATTGAGGCATAGGGTTCCATCCGTACGAGGTTCCAACTTTTCCGTTCTAAGTGCCTCTGGAAATTTAGCATTTTCAATCAGCATACCTCCAACATCCTCATTCTTGATGTTCTCTGGTTTCCGTGCTTCAGTCTGAGCATTCAAGATTTGCTTAGGAAGATCCAAGCTAATAGTCATGACTAAAGCTCGAACTCTTAACGGTGGTTCCCGTTCTTTCCTGCTCAAAGCATCAGCAACGACATTTGCCTTCCCTGGGTGATAACGAATATCGCAATCGTAATCACTAAGCAACTCTAACCATCGGCGTTGTCTCATGTTCAATTCCTTCTGATTAAGAATATGCTGTAAACTCTTATGATCAGTGAACACCGTACACTTGGTACCATACAGATAGTGCCTCCAAATCTTCAGAGCGAACACTACTGCTCCAAGTTCCAGATCATGAGTAGTATAGTTCTTCTCATGGATCTTTAACTGGCGTGATGCATAAGAAATAACCTTTTCCCTTTGCATCAACACAGCGCCCAAACCCTTGATCGAAGCATCGCAGTATACGATAAAATCTTCACTTCCTTCGGGTAAAGCCAGAATTGGTGCACTACACAACTTCTGCTTCAATAACTGGAACGCTGCTTCTTGTTTGTCACCCCACTCAAACTTGACCTTCTTTTGAGTGAGCTTGGTCATTGGTTTGGCGATCTTTGAAAACCCTTCAATGAATCGTCGATAATACCCAGCAAGACCTAAAAACTGACGAATCTCCGTTGGTGTCTTAGGAGATGCCCAATCTTTAACGGATTCGATCTTGGCTGGATCCACATGAATGCCTTTATTATCAATCACGTGACCGAGGAACTGTACTTTGGGAATCCAAAATTCACACTTGGAAAATTTTGCATACAACTCCTCTTTCTTCAACAACTCCAATATTATCTTCAGATGCTCTTCGTGCTCTTGCTTGTTCTTGGAATAGATCAAAATATCGTCAATAAAGACAATTACGAATTTGTCCAGATAAGGTTTGCACACTCGGTTCATGAGGTCCATAAACACAGCAGGTGCGTTGGTCAAACCAAACGGCATAACTTGGAATTCATAATGTCCATATCGAGTTCTGAAGGCAGTCTTCGAGATGTCTTCTTCTCGAACCCTCAATTGGTGATAACCTGACCTTAGGTCGATCTTTGAGTAGACACTCGACCCTTGAAGTTGATCGAATAAGTCATCGATTCTTGGTAGCGGATAACGGTTCTTCACCGTTAGTTTGTTTAGTTCCCGATAATCTATGCACATCCGCAACGATCCATCTTTCTTCTTGACGAATAGAACTGGAGCTCCCCATGGCGACGAACTAGGTCTTATAAAGCCTTTGTTGGAAAGCTCTTGTAGTTGATCCGCCAATTCTTTCATTTCTGATGGGGCCAATCGATAAGGTGCCCGTGCTACAGGTGCAGCACCAGGTACTAGATCGATGTGAAATTCCACTTGTCTGGTAGGTGGAAGACCTGGCAAGTCCTCGGGAAATACTTCGGGAAAATTTTTGACGATCGGTACATCTTGCAGTTGCTTCTTCTTCGACTTGTCTCCAGTCTCCTTGATGGTAATATGTGCCAAAAAGACGTGACATCCTTGTAGCACATATTTCTGGGCCTTGGTGCACGAGATGATGTTTAATCGAGTCCCGCGTTTATTTCTACTTCCGTCTCCATGAAAAATTAAGATTTCGCTCCCAAAGGGAATACGAATGATTTTCTTAGCACAGTCAATAATGGCTTGGTATTTCGTCAACCAGTCCATGCCAATTATGATGTCATAAGTACCCATTTCTACAGGCATTAGGTCGACGTGAAACGGATGGTTCAGAAAATTTAACGTGCAACCCAGTAATACCGTATTTACCCAAATTATTCTACCATCAGCTAATTCAACATTATAACCATGATCTAATGTAGTGGGGGTTATATTAATCAAGGTACTAAATTGAGTAGACACAAAACTTCTATCCGCACCAGTATCAAACAAAATGGAAGCACAACGGTTATTTAGGAGAAACGTACCCGTCACAACGTTGTTGTTTGGGTTTTGCCCTGCAACTCCCACTGCATAAGCCCTGGCTACACCGTTACCATTTCCCTGATTCTTGTTCTTCCACTGGGGGCAGTCCTTCTTGAAGTGGCCTGGAGCCCCACACTCAAAGCAAACGATGGCATTGGTATTTGCCCCTTGGGCTCTCGGGTTGTTGTTGTTGCGGTTGTTGTTGTTATTGTTGTTGCGGTTGTTGTTGTTATTGTTATTGCGGTTGTTGTTGTTGTTATTTGCAGTTGCAGGCCGGCTCCTACAGTCCTTGGCCAGGTGGCCAAGCTTCTTGCAGTTAGTGCATGTTGGTATACAAGGACCGTAATGGTTGAAGTTACACTTGGGACATAGAGGTTTAGTCCCTTCATACGATTTCTTGTCACCGTTCCCGGCAGCATAAGCCCTGCCTGTGTTCTGCCTTTTGTTTGGTTGTTGGTTTTGGTTATTTCGAGGAGTGTCTTCAAACTTCCTCTTGTTTTCTGCCTGTCTCTCAGCAAAAGTGTTAATTCTCCTATCCATTAATTCAGTCGCCATCTCAATAGCCTCTTGCATGGTTTTCGGCTTCGATGCCACAACACTTGAGTAAATCAGGTCGGGCATCCCACCGACATACCTTTCAATTTTGTCAGTCTCTTCAGGGAACATCCTGTCACACAGCAATGCCAGTTCCTGGAAACGTTGGTTGTAGGCTACCACATCGGTGCCTTTTACTTTTAGGTTCCACAATTCTGCCTCAATCTTCTTGATTTCATTCCTCGGACAATATTTAGTTGTCATCTTCTTTTTAAGTCAGAACACGTCATTGAATATGCGACCTCATTTGTCACCGTACATAGCATGTAAGTTCCACCATGGTAGAGCAGTTCCATAAGAGTAAGTGGCAAACGTCACTTGATTCTCATCGGTGCAGTGTACTTATGCGAAACACTAGGTTTCCATCTCCAAAACCAATTGGGTCAAGTCGACCGCTCCTTCTGTACCCCTGAAGAATAAGGGTTGACATTTCATGAAATCCTGATAAGTGCACTCCCGAACGGTGCGTTCATTCCTTCTTGCACCAGTTCCCGAGGTATGGCTATCATCGCCATTTCGGGTCGTAGCACGTGCTGCTAACTCACTAGTGGACACCCTCGTCGATCATGGCCTGAAGTTGGGCACCGGTGACCGAAGTGGTGGTAGTAGGGTCTGTGACTGGTGGGGGAGTTGTGGTGACTGGTGGGGGAGTCGCGGTGACTGGCCTTGACCTCGTGGTTCTTGTGGGCCTTCCTCTTGGTGCCATTTTCTTAAATCACAAGAAAACATAACACCCGTTAGATTTCAAAAATCTTAACCATAACCCGATGTATACATAATGAATAAAACGAGATCACAACACATGGTGAAATACACAACAGTATTGAAATTAACAAATCGGACATTCATTTAATATAAATTCGATTTCATAGAAAATAAAACCCATCCTTTTCATATATAACTTGGGAAATAATTACATGATTGGTTTAAATTTAAATACAAACGATCACAACACTTAGGTTACAAGACAAAATAACCTAAAGCCATACTAGCCGAGATATACTCGTAATACTTAGTAGGCTGTACAAAGTAGCCGATACATGAACAAAAGATCTAAACAGAGTAGCTAGAAAAAAAATCTATACAGAGTAGCTAGACAAAACAAAAGATCTATACAGTCTGCTAGCTGGGAATAACCCATAATACTTAACAGACTGTACAGTAGCTACAGCCATAACACCGTCTAAGAACTGCTACCGGCCTCCTCTGGTAGCTCTGGCTCTGCAGGATCCTTAGCAGGTCCCTGCTGTCTCTGTAGCTCGGTCATCTGAGCCTTGAGGCTCTTTACTATCTTTTTGGGTCTCTACTTAAATGCCCCTGCCCTACCGATAGTCTGCTTCAGACAGATTTGTAATCACCGCCTGACCTCCTACGGTCTGCTGCTGCAACTCAGTGATCTCAGACTGTGAGCATGACCGTAGTCAGCAGTGATATGCCCTCAGAAATGTACCTGATCACAGGCAATCCATCGACCATGCCCATGCGGCTACGTGATTATCTGGGCCTCTCTGATATCAAAAGGGCTTAGTGCGTCTGTGGTAGGGGTCCTATCACTGTCCAAACGTTGGACTCGGGCTCTAAGTAGAGCTCGGTCATACATGCATCATCCAGTTGAGAATATATGATAGCATTCCTCTTGGTATCAGTAGAAGACAACTCAATAAATCTCTCTGGTTGAACCCCTCTAGGGTGGTCGGTGCAATCTTTGGATGGCTTCCAACAAGGTCTTCCACATGTATCCGAATAATCATCAGCTAAATCTTTAGACATTTCCGGCGTCCTGGAGCCGGCATTGAAATATCAGTAATCCATAAAGGTCTGCCTTGTGGGTAGGTCAACTGCCGAGCTGCACCAGCTTCAGAATCTCCCCGACCATCGCATACAGGGACCAGGAGTTTAGTACGACACGGCCTCTTAACGAAGCCGGTTATCACATCTCAGGCATCTCAGGTCTCTATGAAAGGGTTAGGGCATCTCTCTGTCTAAATCCCAGCAGGCTCGGGATTCCAGGAGAATACCCTCAACATATGTAGGGCCATTGGGTGGTGGTGATGATATAGGTAATGGTGGAGAGGGTATCTGAGGAAGTGGTGATGAGTATGGAGAGAGAGGTGATGGTGGTGGAGTAGGTAAGGCTAACAATCTCTCAGCAACTTCCTCGGAGAGGAATGGTGTCGGCGCCTGGGTTCGGATGGACATCCTAGCCGTGACGCGATAAGCAATGTATGGGTCCTGGTCAGCTGAATAAGCAACAGCTGCAGGCTCGGCAGGAGCTAAGTGCTCATCCTCTGCATCATCATCAATATCTGCCCTACTGTCCGAGGATTATCGGCAGATCCTCCTCAGGGATTCCTCCTCGTATCCTCCTTCTAGGTCATACTCAGGGGTCAGGACCACGGTTATATACACCTGGTGATCTGATGAGTAGGTGAGTCTAGATGCAGGAGTGGCTGCTCCTCTAGCGGGAATAACTCATCGTCCCTGGTAAGAACTCCGGGGGGTAAAACAGGCTCCGGAACAAAAGGTATGTAAATAGGTGAAGGTGGTGCCTGCTCTGGCTCCTCAGGGCCAGGCACATAATCTGGTGATGGTGGTCCCTCAGGGCCAGGTATGTAGTCCGGCGATGGTGGAACCTCAAAAATAGGTACCTCGACTCCTGGTGACCCCATATCTAAATCGTCATCGTTGCTGTTGTGTATGTAACCTAAATGATCAGAATCTGACATGATTGTTATGAAATCAAAATTTAGCTTATTTAAGTTTATTAATTTAAGGACTGTCATCCTTATATACTTAATATATTATAAAACGTTTATCAATTATGCATGTATATAGCCTAACTCGATTAATGCATAATTTGTATGTGTATAAAAAACCCCGTACTAAAATACACTTTTTGTTTGTTTGCATTGTTTGAAAAATGGTTATTGTCCAGCAAAAAATCATTTTGACCTGGTTCTCGATAACCTTGGCTCTTGATTCCAAATCTGTAACACTCCCAAAATGGGGCGAGCGGAATAAGGATCAGGGGCATGTTACTGATGATCAACAGCCAAGATATATATAAGTACGACACAAAAGGTCGTTTATGTTGATACATTGGGATTTTAATAAAAGACTTATTACAAAAAGCTCATAGCTTTTCATTTTCTTTGTTTATTTTTACAAAAGTTAACAGCGATTTCCCAAAAACTGTTGGCTCTATAAGTCTTTAACAGTGCAATCAGATTAAATAACCCAATGCATCATTTGGCTTTCGGCCTTTGTCCTCCTGAAAACATGGCTTATAACGTCAACAAAATTGTTGTTGATTTCTTTGGGTGTTTGTATTTTAATTATGCAGGACCGCAGATTTTCCAGTGATGTTACAACAGATGCCAACAATCACCAAAACCATGATTCTGATTGCCCTAAGCTCATTTCACGAAGTCACCTATATTTGCTAATTTTAGCAGTTATTTGCCCACCGTACAGATGTTGTATACCTCGCAAATCCTAGTTCGACATGGTCAACGTTCGTTCCTAGTGATAGCTATTCACCCATACGGGGATGGTTAATCCCAATGATCTATTTATACATTCGTGCTCTCTTAATGTAATTCACAACTCTTCTATGCAATTTACAGTTCATTGATTAATGGGCTCAGGAGGGTCTATCGCAACTGAGGCAAACACATAATCAAATTTATTACTTTCAACACTTGCGTCCCAATTTATTAAAACAAGCATGGTTTCCAACCCAAATAATATCAAATCAGTAAAACGGTAAAGTGGGGCTATGAACTAACCTTGAGTACAGATAGCTCAAATAATCAACAGTGTATAAAACGTCACGCAAGACGATAAATTCAAACCTATTTAAATTAAGGTCGTGGTATAAGTAATGAGTACTGAATTTAATAACATTGAATATAATCGTTAGGCTGGTCTATAATCGTACTATCGTTCGGGGCTATCATAAATAAAGAGGCTCATGACATAACGTTACGAGGTAGTTTTAGGACACTTTAAATTCGTTAAATCCAAACAAAATCATGATACGCCATACGAAAAAGAGGACTCATTATGAAACTCCCTAAATATAGCACTTTGATAACCACTCAATATTCTATATAGCATAATCACCGACTAATCGTTTTAGTAAAATAATATTTATAAAGTGAAAACGTTTATAAATATACTTTTTGTAAAAATGACCTAATTTGGTCGTTTTAAGCCCGTTGCTCGCGTTTCTTACGTCCACGTCTTCGTAGTAAGACGAGCGATCAAAATATTACATTTTTAAGTTTTTAAGATTCTGCGATGAATAGTAAAATTACTGTTCATGACAGCTAATTAATCGTTTTAGGCTTTAATTAGCGTAAACTTGTAATCGTAATAACTTATTCGTTTTAATCCCGATTTTAGTGATTCCTTCGAGTACGTTTTTGTTATTAAAAGAGGTATTATATTTTATAAAGTTGGGTCCGCTGATGAATAGTGATTTTTACTGTTCATAGTTTATAAAATTTCTTTTATAAACTTTAATTATCGAAAATGTCATTATTTTACTCTGGTCGTTATAGTTCCGTTCTTAACGATTCTTGCGTGTACGATCTCGTAATCAAAAGTTATATCATATTTTAGGTGTTTTAAACTCAAACCTACTGCCATGAATAGTAACTTTTTATAAAAATAGTTTTATAAAAGTATTTATAGTCGTAAACTTGTTTTTAACGTATCTTTTTCGTTATAGATCGGTTTTTCGAGTTTCTTATCATTATGGAATCGTCATGAGGCGTATTTTTATTATATTATATCAAACTACTGTCAAAATTTCGAATTTGGACAGCCTCACTAAGTATTTCATATTATGTTTCTTTATAAAACTTGTTTATGTATTAATTAAGTTAGTAGTTTACTATAAAAACTCTTTTAACCATATTTTACATATGTGGTACTTATAATAAGGTTCAATATCATCCCTAGTCCTTGTAAATTCATTGTAACAAGTTTAACCCTTTTACTTTCATTATTTTCACATGTGAAGTTTAAGAAACATTATAAAACCCTAATTTAACCTAAACATGTTTACACTTAATCCATAGGTTAACATACTTTTATTTTTACTTTTCCATGACTATTATAGGAACATATGACATAAGATTAGTGTTTAATTATAAACATTAAAAATAATCAACTCATTTTAGATATTAGAAAAGTCATTAGTGGTGATTTTGGCTATATTTAACACGTAATACATAAATCATAAGAGATAAAAAGTTTAAAGGGAATTGAGATAAACCTTAGTGATGATGTTAAGTGATCGAGAAATAAGGTTTTAAACCCGTGTTTTTAGATTCAAAACAAAGCGTTCATGCTTATAACCCTAGATTAGGTTTCCAAACCCTATATTTACTTTTTCTTCTTTCCTTGCAAATGATGAACCAGAAGCCTGAAAAACTTAGTAATACCTTACTGTATGTTGTGTAAAGGGTTGTATAATCTTACAAAATCAAAGTATGGATTTTGTTTGGGGGCTTATTTGTGCCGTGGGATAGAGAGTGAATAAAGAGAGGAAGAATATGAATTTTGCATGTAAATAGGAAAGGTAAAGATTACTTATGCATGCATGGGTATTTATAGTCAAAATATCTTCCTAACTTAACCATGGTTACTTTCTAACCCTAGGTTAAAGTTAACATGCCAAGTTGATAAAGTGTTTGTTAGAGTACCTTTTTTCAAAATATCTAGTTATTATGTTTTCATGGATATACAGTTCTGGTGCATGTATCCTAAAAATTTCGGCATAATATGTATATATATGATGTTATAATTATTATTTTGAGTATTGGGTATAATCGTGGGTATTTGTTTAGGCGTAGTTAGATTTTAGAACTTCCGGGTATGCCTAAACGTATTTTATTATGAAACGTAAGCATTTTACGTAGCCGATAAAAATAAGATGAACAAAGTCATTAATTATCCTCATAATAATCATATAACACTTGCTTGATGCAAACATTTAATCGTTTAATGCCCGTTTACATTGTATGATCATTTTCAGTTTACGCGATTTAACTTAACGTTTACAGTTTAAGAGCAAACGCGTAAAACCCTAAAAATAAATTGTGAATTTCATAATGTCATACAATGACCTAAAACACGAGGTGTTATAGATGGGCAGGGTATTGTGGATTTAGGCCCGGGTTGTGGAGCGGTTTTTGTGTTATAAAGAAATAACGGGTGTTAACTTTTTAAGTTATAAAAGTTAACACCGTTAGGTTTTTAGGGATTATTTTTGTTAACTTTGAGGGACGGGTTTAGTATTTTTGAGATTTTTGTCTTGTTGTGACTTTGACTTTAGTTGACTGAGAGTTGACTTTTTGACTTTGATAGCTTCCTCTCGACTTTTTGTGTGCTCTTCCGTTCTTGTGTTCGTGTTTGCCCGGTTTTATCCGTTTTCTTGGGATTTTTGCTTTATCCGTACCTACACAATAAGAAAGACAAAACAAGCAATATACAAGCCTTTTATGCACAGTTTTGGTCTTTTTAGGGTCTATTTTTATATAAAATGGATATGTGTTTTCACACATATCTGGGCTTGTGTTTGTTCAGCCTATGGTTTGTAACTTTTGGACTTTGGGATTTTTAGAAACAGTTTGATTAAATTAGAAGTTGAGATATAAAATTTTATTGCTAACGGCTTGTTTAATTTTTGACTTTGGCACCGGTCATCTCATGGGGCGTGGAGCTTACGGGTTTAATAAGCTAGATAGAATCTTACTATTTTCTTTAGCTTATTAAATCGGGTGGTTTCGTTTATTTGCGGCTCTTCAATTCGGTTCATTTTCTATCCTTTTTCAATTAATTAGTGTAGCTTTAGTATAAAATGTTTTGCTTTGCTTATTTTATCATTATTCGTAGTGAGAAGTTTACTTTTATGCTTGTTAAGTAAATTGGTGTTTAGTGAATTAAGTGTGGAATTAAATAAGTGAATAGTGATTAATAATTTGTAAAAATTATTTAGTTTAGTATTTTATTTAGTCGAACGGGGCAAATGCATCCGTAGATTTAGTAGGCATATTAAATAGTAATTAATTCTCGATAAATTAAAAAGTCGTTTTCAATATTAAGCCAACGTTTTGAGGAATCGATTTATTAGACGGAAATGAGTTCATCATTAAGATCTAAAATTTCACACTTAAGAATCTATTCACTTTTACTTGACAAGCATATTTTTATTTATATATTTTTTCATTCTATATTAGCTTGTCTTGTTAATAGTATAAATCTTAGTTTAGTAATTATTTTCTTCGTTTTAATAACAAAGCCAAAATATTTGTCCATTCAAGCATCAAACGAAAATTCTCTTATGCTTATAGTGTATTTTAATTCATCTAAGCCGTAGTGGAACCGCGCACTCGGAAGATAAACTATTATTTTTCCTAAAGTAATTGTCTTATCTGACGGGATATACTATCTATTATTACGACACGCGTTTGACATTTATCAAACACACTAATAATGATTCTCTAATAGTAATACTTATGAAAACGCACGAAAACGTATGAAAGCGCACGAAAACGGGAAAGCGCGCGAAAGCGAGAAAAGGCGCGAAACTGGCTGAAACGCGTGAAAGCCGGCGGAACGCGCGAAAGCCGGAGTAAACGCGCGACAGCCGACAAAAACGCACGAATGCGGCGAAAACATATGAAAATGTAAGAAAGCGTGCGAAAGCGGATGAAAACAAAAGAAAAAGTGTGAAGACAGACGAAAACATATGAAAATGTGCGAAAACGTAAGAAACCATGCGAGAACATCTAAAAACAGATGAAACCGCGCGAAAACGCTCAAAACGGACAAAAACGTGCGAAATTATAAAAAACGTCAAACAAATGTATAAAATGGGACGAAAGCGTGCGAAAACGTAAAAAACCTAAAAATGCAGGCGAAAGCGTGCGAAAACGTATGAAAAAGTAAGAAAGAAAGGTGTGCAAGAGGTACGAAAAACATCACGCATGAAATGTGAGTGAAAATGGCTCGAAACGTGCCGAGAATACGTAGAAAACAGGTGCTAGACACATATAATAACAAACGGGATAACTGCATGGCGGAAATCGAACGATAACGTGCAGAAAATAAAACTAGGGGACGGGGGGGGATATAACGCTGCGGAAAACGTGCGAAAAGCGTACTAACCTGTGTGTCCTGTCCTCCGTTAAAACGTAAAAAACATAAAAACGTAAAAAAACGTCAAAAAATGTACAAAATGTCAAAAAAGTAAATTAACTGCAATTTGGGCAAGATTTGCCAACTCTACAAATAATGAGGGAGTGGTTAGTGTGAGTTTTAGTAAATTTACACTTAAATCTTGTCTTTTTAATCTAATGAAATAGATGGTCTAGATTAGTCCTTTAGTATGTAAGGAGAAACTAGTATGCAAAATAACTCACCTCTATAACTCATATCTTGATTGATAAAATTACGGTACATTACGGCTTTACATAGGTTGTCCGTTGTCCCATAAATGGTTGATAAATAGACATGACATTTCGCGGGGAATTCTATAATCCAACTTGATATTTGAGCGGGTCTAAACCTGAGACCTAAGTGGCTACATTGTACCGCTCATTTAAGCCACCCCATCAAACCATAGTCGCCACCATTTATCCCTTATAAAAAAAATCTATTTTCGGCTAAAACCCTAATTGCTTACTGTTTTGGTCATAACTTATAAACCGCTTGGAGTTGACTGACGTCGTTAACGTCATTCTCTTCGTTTTCAATTATGCACACAACCCCACCAAGATCACCTCCGTTGAATGTTTGACGCGTCGCCAGCATCTAGCTGCCGCAAATCAAAGTTTTTTTTCTCTGTTTTGCTTTTGCTGCTTGTTTTTTTGCTTTTGCATGGGGTGGGGGGGATGTGCTGTTTGAAGATTTGATTACCGGTCGTTCGATGTCAAGAGCTTCATCAAAATTTCTATTGATCCTTCTAATGCTTTTGCTTGTCTTACATATATGTTTTAGGTTTTTTATTTTGCTTGAAGATTTTTATTCGTTTGTTATCGGGTGTATTCATAAAAGATTAGTTATTGCATTAATGTTTTTAGTTTTCAAATGCAATTTGAGCTTTCGTGATTTTGCTCGAATTACGAAAGAGTATTAGATGACAAGATTGGTATGTCCCAAGCCATAATGTTATGGGTGTATGGTTCATTTTTATGTAAATTGTGCTATAAATGGTTCATTAACAAACATAACACATCACGAGAAATTCTATAATCCAACAATAACCAATCCCATAGTCCCATCATCTTTCAACGGTGAAGCTGAGACAACCTAGGCAGTGTAGATAAGACGCTTACGGCATACATTGTTGCATCAAGGATAATTGTTGTACTATAAATGTGGACCATAATATCACAGTACAACAATTACATATATTATGTACTGTACTTTGGACATATTTTTTGGAAATAAAATTAAAAACTTTATTGGTTTTTAGAATCTTGATTATTGGACATAAATTTACTCATGTAAGACCTTATAGCCTGATTATTGGACAACATGGAAAACAAAGACATATCATCTTCAAACTCTTTTGGTTTGTATATATTAGCTTCAAACAAATGAAGCCTTTCTTCTGCATATGGAAATCTTTTCAAAAGTCCCACCTACGAAAACGAAACATATACAAATTGTTGGATTATGACCATATATGAATTAATATATGTCCAAAAATATCTTCGAGCCTAAGGGGACGCACACGTTTATATGTTAAATGACTAATAAATATATTAATGTAATATATTAAATGTATAACAAGTAGATCATTAAAAGTTAACGAGTATTAAATAATTAGTTAAACGTTTAATGGTTAAACGTGAGGGACTAATTATTTATAAACCGAAGTTTAAAGGGTTGGTTCTTTTATTTTGTATCCTTAGTCGGCAAGAAGTGGAATCCCACAAGGATTAGGGTATAGACTCTATATATATGGTTTATGTTTTCATTAGTCAAGATATAACTTAAAAAAACTAAACCTAAAAGATCGACTATTCTTTTCCTACTTTTGTTGACCGGATTCAAGTTTTCTTGGAATCTTTGGTTTTGTCTTCGCAAATCAAACAAACAAACTGGACACCCTTTTGCTTTTTGTTTAAGTTCGATCGTCACCTTTTTGGTGATTCCTTGTTCGTAAGTTGATAGATTCAATAGACGAAGAAGATCGTTTGTTATCCACTACTAGTACTAGCATACCTCGTCGTTTGCTAAGAACGTATAGTGTGTGGAAGCTTAGAGGAATCATACTTTGATTCTTGGTGGTTTCGCGTGGTATTATACACACGCGTATATAGAAGACGGTGTTTACGGTTACCTTTAAACGGTGTATCGTTTCGTGCTAAAAGGTACATGTTTTCTATCTTGTTAATTATTATGTTCTACACGTGATCATTTATTCCGCTGCGTACTCGTGATAATTAATATGGTTAATTAGATTATAAAACCCAACAGTGGCATCACGAGCCATCGTGTAGAATCTTTAATTACAAGAAATTAAGTTGGACAAAATTAGAGTTTCATAAAATTAATATTAATGCCCGTTGGGCGGTTTTTTGTAAAAAAGTTTGATCTTGAAGGTTAATAAAATTAATTAGACGAGATTTAGGTTGTATGCAATTTTATATAAAAACTTGATATATTAATTGTTAATTGTTTTAAGTTTTTGTTAATTGTTAATAAGGATCCATGATAAAATCATGCAAATTTATCATGGATTGATATTAGATATTATAATCTTGTTAATTGTTAAAAGATTTGTTTTAAATATGATTAAAATACACATAATTTTAAATATTTTCTTAATGGGTAAGATCCTTGATTCATGAATTCGGGGAAGACCCTTATTAGTGAATCAATGGGCTAAAAAGTAGTTTTAAAAAAATTATGTGGCTATGTGGTATTTATTTTATATAAGGCTTACGCCCAATCGATTGATTCATGTATGTGCCAGAGTTTATAGGAACGAATGAGCCTTATATGAATAATTGCATGTTTTATATTTAGATTATGTAGGATTCTTATTTAATGTTTGCATGCCTTAATTGTTAAGTGTGTTTAAATAAATTGTTATTTTAGTTTAGTTGATGTTTATTTGTTTTATTTTAAGTTCTTGACTTGTGAGAAAATAAAAGTGTTTTTCTGAAAACAAAAATAAACATGACTAATGATTATCGAAATAAGATTATATGAAACTATCTATTGCAAAAAGTCAAAAGGGATCGGGCTTACATCCGATATAAAATCTTCCATATGACTAGTATAGCATTTATAGTTTGTAAATGTATTAAATTAATGAATTTTATCAATGTCGTATTGAAAAAGGACTATATGTTGCAAGGACAAGGTTCGGCGGAGTACTCATCAAGATTCGGTCTTGTAAGATACCAGTACCCTATATTACCTGTACTACATTGTGGTTTCCTCATTACTTGCATACATGTAGGAAGTCGCGAATGCGTCTAGGGTTTGATTGATTTTTAATAATTCTTTAATCTTTTCACGCGAGATATAAGACAAATCTTTATATTTAAGATACGTTGAATCGTCAATTTTAAGGTCTCACTTTTTATGTATAAGATACGATGATATAGGTGATACCGTAATAATAACTAAATTGAGTAATAGTTTTTATTAAAATCAATGATACGAAGATGTACGCATGATTCTTGCGTACATATTTGAACATTGTCTAATACCTTTTCACCTTAGTTATGCCATCCAATTTGTAATAAAAAACACTTGTTGATTGCTTCTTAATATGCGTGGCGTGTGTGATTTGCAATCACAAAGGTAATTAATACGCTTTTCCGTTGAGACGGTGAGTGTTAATAATTTGTTTTGAAATTGGACGACTTTGATTGTTGTGTTGTGGTTAGACCTGTTAACACGCGGCATAGATAGGATGAAAACCTTGCTTACTAGACATTTTGTATAAAGAAGTCCCATTATGGTCTAGAATTGCAAAAGTTATAATTATCAATCGTTGATTACCTTTTGAATACACCGTCACTAGCAGATCAGCCGATGTGATGGTGGCATGTCAAGTAGGGTCCTAGCCTTTAGAAAATTAATTGTTTATATGATTAAACGTGGGTAGTTAATTTTCTTCAAGGAGTATTATCGAAAATACTAAATACTTGAACTTTTAAATTTTGTAGATGGCACTACTTGTTCAAAACATAAACCATTCGGCTTTCAGGTCGATGTTTGAAAGAGAAAAATTTTCTAGAAACAATTTCAATGATTGGTTTCGTCAACTTAAGTTGGTCTTGAGAGTTAAAAAGAAAATGTTTGTCATTGAACAGCCTATTCCCCCTGCTCCTGCAATTGATTTCGCAGCAAATGTGCTGACGAAATGGAATGCAATATATGATGCTCATAATGAGGTGGCTTGTCTTATGCTTTGGAGTATGACTCCTGAACTTCATAGACAATTTGAAAATTATTCACCTTATGAGATGCTTCAGGAGCTTAAATCTATGTTTAATATACAAGCTGGAGTGGAGAGGTTTGACCTAATCCAAACTTTCCATGCTTGCAAACAAGAAGAGGGTAAGCCAGTTGCTGCATATGTCCTTAAGATGAAAGGATATCTGGATCAACTAAAACGTCTTAGTTATGTGCTACCACAAGATCTTAGTGTTGGTTTAATCTTAAAAGGCCTCACTAGTGATTTTGCTGGATTTATGAAAAATTACAATATGCATAACATAGAGAACACAATTAGTGAACTACATGCTATGCTCATTGAGTATGAAAAAAGTTTACCTAAAAAGGATAAAACACCACAAGTAATGGCGATTAGAAGTGGTAAAATCCAGAAAACCAATAAGAAATCGCTTAAAGCTAAAGGTAAAGGTAAAGCTAATGGCAAGGGAAAGGATAA
>BQNB010077254.1:0-21778 GCA_026074375.1 Tanacetum coccineum | reverse complement strand
ATTGGCCTTGATGTAGTTTTGAAAATCATCTCTTGACACACCTTGTGATTGAGGAACCAGAGTTTGGTAAGCTTGAGCTTGGAAAACTAGGGGTTGGTAAACCGGAGGTCAATGAATTTGACCTTGGTTGTAATTATTCCCCTGATTTTGGTTGTATCGGTTTTGATTATTACCGTGGTTGTTCTGAACTAGAGGAAAACTGGGAGGTTGAACTTGATTGGCATTAGGAGGACGGTAACCGGTATTTCCTTGGTTGTAGTTAACTGCAGCGGCTTGAGAAACATATGAGATTTTTGCTTATCGAGAAGCAAGGCTTTTAGCATATCTTTGAGTTCGGCAACATCAGGTGAAATAGTAGAGGCAGAAGTGCTCGTACTTACTTTGGAAACAATGGCTTTGCTTCGTGATTGACGAACTTTGGACTTGCTTTTAATGATGCATAAGCAATCACGGGGCCTTTTGTCCAAAAAATTACCACCCACTGCGGAATTCAAATAATCTTGATCATTTGTATTCAAAGCATTGTAGAACATATCAAGTTGGTGCAATTTTGAAAAACCATGATGAGGGCATGCTCGAAGGAGATCCTTAAATCGATCCCATGCCTCACTAAATGATTCATCAAAACGTTGTTGGAAATTCGTAATCTCATTACGAAGATTAGTCATTTTGGAGGGCGGGAAAAAGTTATTGATAAATTTTAAAACAAGATCATCCCAAGTAAGAATCGACCGAGAGGGTTCTTTTTCAAGCCAAATCCGGGCTGCCCCCTCGAGGGAAAATGGGAAAAGCATAAGCTTAACCGACGTATTCGGAACATTTGGGAATTTCAAAGTAGAAGTGATCTTGTTGAAATATCAAATATGAGCATGAGGATCCTCTTTGTCATGTCCGAAGAATTGCTTGTTTTGAACGAGAGTGAGCAAACCATGTTTAAGCTCAAAGTTGTCTATGGTGATTGCGGGAACAACAATTGCATCCTCATAACCCTCGGTGGGTGCTTGAAGCAATTCTGACATAGTAGGTTGATCAGCCATCGTATCTTTGGGAGGCTCAACAAGATTCGGAGGAACTTGTTGTTGAGAGCGACGACGATTACGTCTCGGAATTGTGGAAGAATTATTATTAGGATAAAATCAAGAACGATTGCGCATGCACTAAAAAGATAAAATATTATTGTTGTTTTTTTTTTGTTTATTTTAGAGAACAAATAAGACGAAGAACTTAAACCAATAATCAACTTGCTTCACGGTAGCTCTCTAAAAGAAAAACGCACAAAGGAGCGGAGGAGCGGAAAAGCGCGAAGCTATTAAAATCCTTCTCCTTTCGGGTCGTAGTTCTTAGGAACGACCCTCCTTATACCCCTCTTATAGTTTGTTAATCGTTTAAAGGTGAGCCGTACTTGACAAGCGACACAAAGGCAAGTTTTAAATCTTTTGTTTGGGAACTTATTAATGATAATACTCCAATGGAGAGTATTATTTTGTCCTTTTTTAAAGACAATTGTTATATTTTATAATATATTTATTTTTTTTATATATATTATTATATATATATATATATATATATATATATATATATATATATATATATATATATATATATTTTTTTTTTTTTTTTGTGTTTTAAATATATATACTAAAAAGAAATGAAAAATATTTTTGTATTTTTTTTATAAGAAAATAAGCAATATGACTTCTCACGGAAGGATCTTCAAACACGAATTGTCAAACGGAAATGACAATCACACACGCCTCCCCGGCAACGGCGCCATTTTGATATTTGATAAATTAACCCTTTTAAATATATATAAATAAATATATAATACTTATAAATATATAATAAGGATCAAAATTCACAATTGTAGTATAACCGAAAGCTGAATTCCCAGGTCGTTTTCCCAACGAGGCGTGAATGGACGGTCGAGTGACGTTTCATATCAATGCTTGAATGGAACAAAGATTTTGATTGATTATGGATCCTAAAACTATGGGAAAAGCAAATTATGTATTCTAAATTAACAACTAAACACAAAAATCAAATACGAAAGTCCTAAAAAGACTAGTCAAGATTAAACCCTAAAAATGCAAACTTAGTTTCTAAACCTCTAAAATGATAAAAGAAAATTTTCTAAAAAGGAATTATATTTTTTTGACATTTTTTATATTTTTGTTATGAATTATAGAATATTTAACTTATTTAAAAAATCCAGATATAGCAAATTAATTCCTAAAAATTCTAAAAAATGATTTTCTACTTTAGAAAAGTCTAAAATATGATAAAAACTCAGAAAAGTTTTTTTTTACTATTTTTTATAATAAAAACCTATTTTATAAAACTAATTTAAAAAGCTAAAATAAATTTAAAATCTAAAAGTGATGAAAAAGATTTTAAACTTTATAAACCTAAAACTATTTATTATAAATCTAAAAACTATTTTTTGTATTTTTCTGATTAATTTAACTATTTTTAATTGATTTTCTAAACTTTTAATCTACGAGATAGCCAGCTTATCAAATAAGCTGGATAAGCCAGCTTATCAAATAAGCCCAGGAAAGCCAATAATAAGCTACGGCTTATTATTTGGCTAAGGGCTCCAAATGGTGTTAAATATAGAGTGCACACAAACTCTACCGGATGAGTTATTGTAGCACAGCGGGTTAGAAGTGTGTGTATATGTGTGTTGTTAAAAAGGGTTAGAACGAGGTGAAGAGGTGGAGGTCAGGGGTTCGAGCCTTGCTCACCCTTAACTTCCCTTGTTCCCCTTTTTCTTTTTTTTTTTGAATTTTTTTTTACAAACTTATAAAATAACTAAAAGTAAGCAACTTTTGTAAAAACACCTTTTTTAGAAACCACAATAAGCTGGGAAATAAGCCAATAAGTTGACAGATTGGCCTTTTTACACTAAGACACAAAATGGCTTAACTTTTTGCCAATTTTAGAACAAATAAGCAAATAAGAAAACAAACTAAACTTAAACACAAAGTATACTACACTTAATAAGCATGTGGAGCAAAAATAAGCCAAGGAAATGAGCCAGAAAAGCCTTAAAAGGCCAATAAGCACTTTGGCTAAAAACTGCAGGCACACAGCCACAAGGGGGCACTTTTTGGCTTAAAAATAAGCCACAAAATAGATCTAGGATTATAAAGTGCTTGATATTACTGCTTAAAAGCTCTTATCCTATTTAAGCTATACTAATCAGCAAACAAATTTGAGTTTTGTAATTCAAATAAGCCATAGGAAATGGTTATGAAAGTGGATGTCGACAAAGGGGATAGCTATTTTTTTAGTTTTTCAAATTTTTTGTTTTTTTTAAGGAAGAAAAATGCAGCAGGTCCCCTAAATAAGGCTCGAAATAAGCTAAAATTGAAAACTAAGTTATCACAGATAGAGCATGACTTCAATGAGCTTTTTTGTGCAAATTTTTTCAAGATTAAAAACTAAGTTTTATATCTGATACTTTTAATATGAAAAAGCGGACACAGTTTTTGAGCTATGGAAAAACTTTTTAAAAACCTATGACAGATTAGAAATAAAAACTAAAGTAACAAAGATACTTGCACTACATATTTAGGACTTAAAATGGGACACAAAGATATGACTCAGAGTCCGGAATTTAAAAGCCGTA
This sequence comes from Tanacetum coccineum, assembly GCA_026074375.1. Lineage (NCBI taxonomy): Eukaryota > Viridiplantae > Streptophyta > Magnoliopsida > Asterales > Asteraceae > Tanacetum > Tanacetum coccineum. The sequence goes on along the minus strand of BQNB010077254.1, from coordinate 18,147 downwards.
ACCAAGATAAAGTAGGTGAAACTATTTTTGGACCAACAGTTTCAAACACCAATTAGGAAAAACCTTAAAACAACTTTAAGACCTTAAAACTTTTAAAAAACAACTATTATTACATCTTTAAAAAGGCTTTGATTCAATTTGACCAATGACCCCAAATGGTTTACAAACCATTTTTGACCCGTTTTGGCCTTGGGCCAAACACCCCTTTAAGTTTCTAAAATCAAACTTTTAAGTTAAAACAACTTATGAAATTTATAAAACAAGACTAAATAGCAATCATTAACATCTATGAAGCATTAAAAACACGGATTAAGCACCATTTAAATAGATTATGAGCAAATGCATAAAAATTGCTTGAAAATTAAATTTTTGCACTTACAAGAGGTCCATTGCCTTTGTCAAGGACTTAAGCTCAAAACAGCTTAAAAGAACATCCTAAAGCTTCCCATGAAGCACTAAACCAATGGCCATCCAGTATATACCATGCTCCAAGTGAGTAGATTTGAATTTTTGAGTGATTTTTAAGAGAGTGCCTTAAACACTATAAGCTATGCAGAAGCTTGTAAAGTTTAAGTAAGAACAGCTCATAAGTAAGCAATCAGAGCTTATAGGAGCTTTTGAACCATTTTAACAACAATGTAACTTAAGAAAAATTAAAAACAGAATTTTGCTTAAAAAACTCAAATACTTCATTGATTAAAAAGAAACATTACAAGACTTAAAAAAGAGTTACAATAAGCTAATTTGACTGAAAATAAACTGCTTAAGACTAGAAAATGAGATGATCCTTAAGGGCTTACAAAGGGCCTATTTATAGCTAAAAAGCTTCATTTCTTGGGTCTTCAAGCTGTGTTACTTCTGTGAGAGGATTCAGAGCTGTGCTAGTTGTGTGAGTGAATTCCCAAAGCAATCTCAGCCTTCCATCACCATTTGTGCTTCTTTGAAATCCATATGAGCCATTGATTTAGTGCTCAGCCAATAAAATCATGTGGGATTGCCAACATGGCAGTGCACCATGTGACTGGGTTTGTTAGTGGAGGTGAAGGTTTGGTTTTATCCTTTGAATAATCGTGGTTTGCAGGGATAAAAGTGGGGGAGAAGAACAGTACCAAGAAAAGCGCGCCTATTTCTGTTTTATAAAAAGTTTTGTGAATTGGCAATTTTGGTCCTCCATCTTGTATGTTGTTGTTGCAAGGTAAGTCCTTAGAGGACTAACGATGTTAATGAGACATAACAGCCTTATAACAAGGCTGTTAAGTGGCTGTTGGGTTGTTTTGTTGTTGGGCCGTATGGCTTGTTGGGCTTTTGGTTATTTTGGCAGATTTAGGATAATAGCCCAAATTTGTATAAGGCTTATTGGGCCGACTTGGCCCAATAAAATGGGTCGGGTTGGCCTGATAAGTTTTCTTCGGTTTCGGCTTTGGTTTGACTTTGACTTTGTTTGACTTTGGCTTCACGCTCTTTACAGTCCCGTGCTCGGTTTTGTTCTTTTGGCTTCGCTTTGTGTCTTTTTCTTTGATATCCGTTTCCTGCACAACATAAATGCAAAACACACAAATACAATATATTTTTGGTATGTTTTTGGTCATTTTAGCTCGATTTTAAAGGCCAAAGGTATGTGTAATTAAGCACATACCAGTTCGTTTGACGTCATCATCGGTATGGATTGGCTTGTCAAGCACGATGCCGTTATTATCTGTGGCGAGAAAGTTGTTCGTATACCGTATGGGAATAAGACGCTCATAGTCGAAGGTGACAAAGGTGGATCCCGATTGAAGATTATTTCGTGTATCAAGGCCCGTAAGTACGTCGAGCAAGGTTGTCATTTGTTTTTGGCACATGTTACGGAGAGCAAGTCGAAGGAAAAATGAATGAAAGACATGCCTGTAATTCGTGACTTTCTTGAGGGGTTTCTTGAGGAGCTGCCAGGACTACCATCGCTGAGGCAAGTAGAGTTTCAAATTGATCTAGTATCGGGGGCCGCACCTGTTGCGCATGCACCGTATAGATTGGCATCGTCTGGAATGAGAAGAGTTGTCGGTACAATTGCAAAGCTTTGGAGAAAGGATATATACGTCAAAGTTTATCACCGTGGGGATCACCGGTATATGTTTGTGGAAGAAGAAAGGAAGGATTCTTTTAGGATGTGTATAGCTGAACACGAGTTTGAAACAGAGACTTGTCACGATTGTTATCCCATCTGTAGAATAAGAATATATTATTTAATCAGCTGCAAAGAGTTTTAACTTGTATGTCTAAGATCGATTTGCGTATCAAATAACACCAGATACGCATTAAAGCGGGAAGAGCCAATCCGAACATCGCAGTATTCATAGAACTTATATGGTCACTATTGAGTCAAGTAATGCCGTTTGGATGACTAATATAGCGCCTGCTGTGTTATATGGACTTGATTACCGAGTAAGCAAGCCATATTACTTGATAATTACATATATAGAGTATTTTCCTGCGATGATATTTTGATTTATTCCAAGGACAAAGAAGAGCATGGAAAGCATTTGAAGATTATTCTAGAGCTGCTGAAGAAAGAGAGATTTTATGCCAAGTTTTCAAAGTGTGATTTTTGGCTAGATTCGGTACAATTTTTGGGTCATGTGATTGATCGTAGTGGGGTTCATGTTGATCCTGCCAAGATCGAAGCCATTAAGAGTTGGGCTGCACCGACGACGCCAACGGAGGTGAGGCAATTTCTTAGATTGGCTGAGTATTATCGGAGGTTTATTAAAGGATTTTATTTGATTTCTAAGCCATTGACTAAGTTGACTCAGAAAAAATAAGAAATACGAGTGGGGAAAAGAAGAAGAAGAAACTTTTCAAACATTGAAGCAGAAGTTGTGTAGTTAACCGATCTTAGCGTTGCCCGAGGGAACGAAAGATTTCATGGTGTATTGTGACGCATCTCTTAAGGGTTATGGAGCCGTGTTAATGCAAAGAGGGAAAGTGATAGCGTATGCTTCTAGACAATTGAAGGTCCATGAAGAGAATTACACTACTTATAATTTAGAGTTAGGGGCCGTCATTTTCGCTTTTAGATTATGGAGACATTATTTGTATGGAACGAAGTGTGTGGTTTTCACCGATCACAAGAGCCTACGATATATTTTGAATCAGAAAGAGTTGAACTTGAGACAACGAAGGTGGATTGAGTTGCTGAGTGATTATGATTGTGAAATTCGGTATCATCCTGGAAAAGCGAATGTGGTGGCTGACACCTTAAGTCAGAAGGGAAGGGAAAAGCCATTGCGTGTTCGAGCTTTGATGATGACTATTCACAATGATTTACCTAAGCAGATTCGTGAAGCTCAGGGAGAATCCATGAAAGGAAGGAATGTAAAGGCAGAAAATTTAGGGAGATTGATTAAGCCAATATTTAAATTTTGCCCTGATGGAACACGTTGTTTTGGGAATCGTGTTTGGTTGCCGCGATTTAGTGGATTGAGAGAATTGGTTATGCACGAGTCGCATAAGTCCAAGTATTCTATTCATCCAGGATCAGATAAGATGTATCAAGATTTGAAGCTATTGTATCGGTGGCCGAATATGAAAGCGGATATTACCACATATGTTAGTAAGTGTTTAACTTGTGCGAAAGTTAAGGCCGAGCATCAGAACCCATCTGGGTTGCTGCAACAACCTGAGATTCCTGTTTGGAAGTGGGAAAGAATTACTATGGATTTAGTGAGCGGACTACTGAGAACGCCGAGTGGGTATGATACGATTTGGGTTATTGTTGACCGACTGACCAAATCAGCTCATTTCCTGCCTATGAAGAAAACATATAGTATGGAGAAACTCACGCGACTGTATTTGAAGGAGATAGTGTGTAGGCATGGTGTACCTGTTTCGATCATTTTGGATCGAGATAGCCATTTTACGTCTAATTTCTGGAGATCGCTTCAGAAGGCGTTGGGGACAAATTTGGATATGAGTACTGCTTACCGCCCTCAAACGGATGGTCAAATCAAAAGGACAATACAAACGCTGGAAGATATGTTGCATGCCTGCGTGATTGACTTTGGAAGTAGTTGGGATCGCCATTTTCCATTGGTCGAGTTCTTGTACAATAATAGTTATCACGCAAGTATTAAGGCTGCACCATATGAAGCTTTCTATGGACAGAAGTGTAGATCACCTGTATGCTGGAGTGAGGTTGGGGATAGCCAACTCACCGGTCCAGAATTGATCCGTGATACGACCGAGAAGAGCGTCCAGATTAAGAACCGTTTGTTGACTGCCCATATTCGCCAGAAGAGTTACGTAGATAGGAGAGCTAAGCTGTTGGAATTTGAAGTTGGTGATATGGTACTACTCAAGGTATCGCCATGGAAGGACGATGTATGTTTTGGAAAGCGCGGAAAGTTAAGTCCACGTTACATTGGGCCATTCAAGATTCTAGCTAGAGTTGGTCCTGTATCTTATACGTTGGAGTAGCCTGAAGAGTTGAAAGGGATTCATAGTACTTTTCATGTTTCGAATCTTAAGAAATGTTTAGCGGAAGGGGTGATGTTGTAGTTCCGATGGAAAAATTCAACTTGATGATAAGTTGCATATGATTGAGGAACCAGTAGAGATTGTTGATAAAGAGGTTAAGCGACTTAAGCAGAGTCGGATACCTATAGTTAAAGTTCGTTGGAATTCGCAAAGAGGTCCAGAGTTTACTTAGGAACGTGAGGATCAGATTAAGAAGAAGTACCCTCATCTCTTTACAAGATATGACAAAGCGAAGATGGTGGATGAGACGAGCTGAGTGCCGGGACGTCACTCCCTAAAGGTGGGAAGAATGTAACAACCCCGAGTTCAGGTCACGTCAATCCGTAGCCTAAGATAGTTATTTTTTTAATTAACGGTAAATAATTATAGTCGTTATCTATATGTGGTTGATGAGAATTTACTATTTATTGGTGAATTTCATTCCGTGATTTAGTTTCTATTTGTTTTTAGCATTTAAGAAAGTCAGAAAAATATATTTTATTGCTCCGAGAGCGTAAATATGTTAATTTTGTATTTTTCGTCGTTTCCCTGAGTTTTTGTAAAAACTGTGTTTAAAGGTCGTGTTTTACGAGGTTTAACGTTTTAATAAAGGTTTTAAACTATATTTAGTGGGATAATTGGATTTAAATCTTTACAAATGTGTGTGACTCGGCAGCATTGTTTGGAATGATTGTCTGAATAGCTTGACCATCTGGAACCCCTAGATCTTTAAGAAATGCGAGTTGCTCTTCATCTAAAATTTGTCCAGCTTCCTGAGCTTCGGCTAACATTGCTTTCTCCTTATACCATGCTGCATTCCTCGGTCTCTTAGGCTGAGTGCATTACCTAGCCATATGTCCTTCACCTTGACAGTTGTAGCATTTAATAACCCTTACCTGTCCGCTTGCACTGTTTCCCCCAAAACTAGTAGCATTACTCTTATACCTAGTACCATAATAACTTTGCCATTGTCTCCCCTGAACTTGTTGCACCATGACTCTGTCATCTTGAATAGTGGCTTGGTTTCTTGGATTAGAGAAAGTTCTAAGTTGATTGTTGGTTGAGGCGAACCTTAAGGAGGCTACAGCTATTAGAAAAGCCATTGATTTGTTGAGACAAGCAATTGGATTATCTCATGGAGAGAATACAAGAACAACAAAACTTGAGTCCACAAGAGGTGACTCATTCATTGGTTGTGTAGTAACTTGAGGTGATTGATAAGCAATTTATGAAACAGATGAGGTTTAATGATTCATTTGAGACTGATATGGATATGATGGTGGAACGGATGAATGATTGAATTGAAGTTGTGATGGATAAGAAGATGAGTAATGTTGATTGGGATAAATTGATCCATACTGAGATGGTGGAAACTGTTGTTGAAGCTGAGGATTGTTGTATGAAGACTGATAAGTGTTGAAGTGAGGTGGTGTCATCTGCTGATTTGCTATAAATGCAAGTGGATCTTGATTGCGTTCACGCAGAAGACGAACTTCATTTGCATGGAGTTCGTGTTGTTCAAGATATGCATGAAGCTGATCAAAGTTGGTAGTATGCAAATCCTTCACGAGCTTGACATCAGTCACAAACTTACTCTATTCTGGTGGAAGACTGTTTAAGAACTTTGTATTCACTTAAAATTGCTCTATTTTCATGTTGTAGATGTTCATGTCATTAATCAGCTGAGTGAATCTCAAGTAATACTTGTGAAGTGTTTCCCCTTTGATGTGAGTAAACTTATCAAATGCATCATACAGCTTACACTCTGTTTCCTGCTTAGTTAAAGAGGCACCTTGCATCAGTAATTGAACTCTTTCCCATAAATCTTTGGCAACTCTGTGATGATTCACAAGTGAATAGGTATTAGCTGGTAGACCTTGAAGAATGATATTGGTTGCTTTCATATCACAATCAGCTTGGATTTTCTCAGCAACAGACAACTTAGCATATTTCATTGTTTTGGTCACCCCATTCTCTTCAACAGTAGGCCAAAAGAGTGGACCGTGTTCAACTGATTCAAGTATCATTTTTCCATGCTCTTGGTTGTGTATGTATAATTCCATTCTACTTTTCCACGAATCATACAAGTCCTTGTCTAACATGGGTGGACGATTATCAGCACCGGAGAGTATCATGTACTCATCAAGAGTATTCTTTTGTCCAAGTGGAATAATAGAATCCATTTCAATTTGATGAGAAAAGATAACCTTTTGATCGTTTAGTGATAAGAGGTTGTTGTGATAAATTGATGTTTGTATTAAGTGAATGAGTCTTAAGATTACACTGGATTTTACTACTCTTGATAAAACCGAGAAAGTACTTCGCGGGATTTTACAGATCACAGAAAAACCATATAAATCTCCAAGGCTATATAAATCTTCCAAGGTACGAGTATAAATCACCCTAAGAAGGACGTATAAATCGCCTTTTGAAAACAGGTATAAATCGCTAGATTTTATGAGATATAAATCGCGGGATATAACTTTGGTATAAATCGCTGGATATTATCACGTATAAATCGCTGGAATTAACACGTATAAATCGCTGGAATTGACACGTATTTTAAATCTTCACTTTGAATTGGACCACGGTATAATGTAAAAACCCGAGTTTCTGGTTCAACGTCTTATCCCTAGCGTAGTAGGTTAATTTTTATTACGTAAATTATTTTGTCGTTATGCTATATGTGGTTGATTTTGATTTTCCCATTTATGGTGAATTATCAGTTTTGTGATTTAGTTTCTATTTGTTTTTAGCATTTAAGAAGGTCAGAAAAAATTATTTTACTGCTCCAAAGGTATAAATATGTTAATTTTGTATTTTTCGTCGTTTCCCTGAGTTTTTGTAAAAACTGTGTTTAAAGGTCATGTTTTACGACCTTTAACGATTTATTAAAGGTTTTAAACTATATTTAGTAGGACGGATTTAAAATATTTACAAACGTGATGTTATCCGTGTTTTGGTCGGCTAAGTAACAGAAATATAACCATTTTGTATTAAACTTGCAAGGACTTATGAAATGAGGGGTTAAAATTGCCAATTGATCAAACTTGTATTCTATAAATACTAGCACATACACACACATAACTCTTTTACCAAAATTTTCATCCTCTCCCTTTCTCCTTCTTGTTGCCGTTCGAAATACAACCCACACACACAAAATCTATTGCCAAAAAATCTGTTTACTTTACATGCATTTAATCCGATTATACCATTTTAATCCTTGTTCAATTCCTCTATAAACTCAAACTAAAGAAACCTCACATGCAATGAGTATTTAAGAAGTTGGGTTTTTGGTCAATTTCTATTGATTTGGTGTATAAAGAAGTGTTTCTAGTTGTTAGATTAGTTTTATTTTGAAGTGGTTTGATTTGAAAAGGGGTTTTGGTTGGTCTTTATGGTTCGTCCGATTCTAAGCAACAAGGGGGAAGTGAAGTCGAGTCTTGTTATTGCTTTGTGAGCACTTGTTTATGTTTATGTCTTGATTAATTAGATGATTATTACATGTATGTAATTATAGCTAGTTGATTCAAGTGCAAAATAGGTTTGAAAGTATTTCAAGTGTGAACATATGTTTGATGGTTTTAGTACATGTTTTTAGGCTAGTTAAACATATTGAAATGGTTGGATTTTGGTAAAACAAGTTTTGATGTGACTTTGTGTTGACTTTTGTTAACCAGAAAGTTTGACTTGACCATAGCGTGTTGAGAAATTTTTGAAATCTAAATTAGGCTTTTGAATATGATAAAGGATGTTCTAAGGTCCGTTTTGATATAAGGTAGGCCTTGTAACTCCTAAAAACGAAGATTTTACGGCCGAGTCAAGTTTGAGTTATTTTTGGGTAAAAAGTCAACTACGAAGTTTGACTTTTGAAAGTCAAACTTGCGTATACTTTTGAATATAGTTTATAACAAGCAAATGATTCATAATGTTAGTTAAACTAAGGTGAAATGATAAGTTTGGGTATTATTATCTTTACTTTCGGCAAGCTTTCTAAAAACGGAAACTTTATTGAAAACGTTGTGATATTATTAAGTAAGTCAAAGCGAAATGTTTTGCGTCGCACTTAGAGATTCTAGTATATGATTGTGTATACGTAATGGTGATATATATATATATATATATATATATATATATATATATATATATATATATATATATATATATATATATGCAAGTATGCAAAATATGATATGTTATACTTTTAGTCACGTGCCGCTATATATGTATAATATAGGTCGCGGTTAGACGTGAAGTATTGCATTGTTGAAGTTGATTGATTGGATCATTTGCTTAAGGTGAGTTCATAGCCTGGCATTAAATTCTTTTAAATGTTTTTAAACCCGCGAGGGGGATACATGTTTGTTTTATAAATCGAACACATATGATTTTATGGTATGCTGGACCCGATTACGAGATTATTTCCGCCTAAGTTACCTTGTTGTGAGGTGAACGCTAATACATTTAATAGATCTATTGGATTTGACAACCCTGTCCGGGGTTTGAATCCTTATGACCACCCTGTCAAAAGGACATTTTGTTATCAGAAATTAGTAGGTATATGACAATAATACCTTGTTTGGGGCACCTTTTAGCATATGAAATACCATATGTTTTGTTAACGTTCGGTGTCATGAGCTTATTGCGTGAAAGAAAAGAAGTTGCTATACATTGCATTTGTTGCTTTGTTTTCCCGATAACTAATAATGTGTTCTAAGGTTTTTACTTATTGATTAATTTAAACTCTAAGAATTTCACTCAACTTTGTTGTTGACGTTTTAAACATGTTTTATCCCAGGTAACCAAGGCTGAAGGCAACGATGGCGTGGAGGTGTCATGCGTGTGTTGATGGATTTTATGGAAAGACTTCTTGTGTGTTCCGGTCTTTCAAAAACAATATCTTATGTTGTGTCTAAAATAGTATCTTTTATTTTAAAACAAATTGTTTTTCATGGTTTGTAATAGACGGTGGTTACGATTCTGTGGGACCTAAACGCACTTTTAACTCTGAATAATTATGGAACACATGTTTGGTAAACGTCTTATTTGAGTCGTTTTCTATTATCGTGGTGACGGATGCTATTTAGTAACACCAAATTGCTAATTTCCGCTGCGCAATCCGATGCCCCTCGGGGCGGGTGTTACAGATACTGACTATTTAAAGGAAACATCCTACCTATGTGAACCTCTTTTATCAAATTTTACTACTTCTCCGAGAATAAGCTTAGTGATTAACCTGTCGGGGAAACATTAATTGAATCATAAACATTTCTTCAACTTCAAGGCTTCTAAAACTACGTAATTATTTCCAAACAATCCTAAGCCTTTTAAAAGTATGGGTTGTTGGCAATATTGGTCGAATGTTGTTTTAAGACTAAGCCACTAATCTTGAAATTATATTTTTGCCCCTAAAGTTATTAACTTATTACAACTTAAGCCCTTGGAGTTAAAATAAGTTAACTCACCCTCAATTTATTATTCGCTAAGTTAAAACTTTTTCCGTATAATTTCCATGACATGTTGGACATAATTTGAAAACACTTTCTCCCCCTCGATCAAAGACCCGTTTTCTATTTAAAGAGTTGTTGTATTTGTTTGAGTGGTCGAATTTTCTTGAAAATCTGTTTATGATGTCAAAAACTAATTCTGATTTTAATTGAACACGTTTTCAAATTGATTAACCCAAACATAATTTTTGAAAATCAATATTTATGAAGAAAATTGTTCGGGTTAGAGAAGATTTCTCTTCTTTTGAAAAATAAATACACTGACATATACACTTATTTTATCGAGAAAGCACGGGTTGTGTAGCAAAGTATACACAAGCCTTTTACATGAACATAAAGTAGTTCATACCCGAGAAACTTTCTTTTCCCGTTGAGAGGATAAGTTATCTTTTTGGCGATATACTTTCCTTAAGATTAAGACCGGGTTGCAGTCTGAAATAACTACAAGCCATTGACATGTTTTGAAAAAAACATTTAGAACTTCTGCTCGAACTTTATTTACAACTCCGTGTCATTATTAAATGACATTTCTAAAGCCGTAAATATTATCGATTCAAGAAGACATGTCATAATAACAATATTTTTGGATTTTTATTTTTATCTTTTAATTTTGTATTTTCTTTTATAAAACTTTATAAAAATGAAAAATCGTTTTGGGTTTTTATATTTTTAAATATTTACATAGGATACATGAAGAGGTACCACATCACTTTTCATCTTCTTCTGCCAGACGTCTAAGTGTTTCTGGAGACATGCTCTTCATCCCAAGCTTGGTGAGTAGAAATTCAAATCTTTCTCTTGCCAGTGCTTTGGTGAAGATGTTTGCCAACTGATATTCTGTTCTGACAAAGTAGAGCTCAACCACAACATTTTCCACTTGCTCTTTGATAATGTGATATCTGACATCGATGTGCTTGGATCTGGAGTGCTGGACATTGTTACAACAAAGAGCAATACACTCTTGTTATCACACTATAGAGGGATTTTTTTGAATGCAAATCCATAATTTTTCATTTATGATCTCATCCATAGGATTTGAGCACAACATCCAGATAGGGCAATGTATTCTGCCTCTGTACTAGAGATAGCAGTGCTATTCTACTTCTTTGAAAACCAGCTGACTAGTCTGTCGCCCAAGAACTGCGCACTGCCAGAAGTACTTCTTCTAGTGTCTTCACACCCGACATGATCAGCATCTGCATAAGATGTTAGTGCAATACTGGTATCTTTCGAATACCAAAGACCCATATTTGTGGTTCCTCTTAGGTATCAAAAGATTTATTTTACCGCATGTAAGCGCTTTTTGGTAGGCTTTGCCTGATATCGAGCATACATGCATACTACAAATACAAGATCGGCTCTACTAGATATAAGATACACGAGGGATTTGATCATACCACTATAACGGGTAGAATCAACGGGTTATCCTGTAGATCTTCATCTAGTTTGGTTCTCTTCACCATGGGAGTGTCAACTAGGTCACTATATTCCATACCGTATTTCTTAAGAATTTCTAGAGCATATTTTGACGGGTTTATAAAGATTCCTCTAGGACTTTGTGAAATTTGTAGTTCGAATAAAAATGACATTTTTTCCATCATTGACATCTTAAATTTAGAACTCATTATATCAGTAAATGTATCACAAAGACTAGGATCAGCAGAGGCAAAAATAATACCATCAATGTAAATCTATATTAGGAGGATATCTTTGCCATCTTTCCTTGTGAATAATGTGGGATCGACAACACCTTTGGAGAAATTCTAGGAGAGTAGAAATTTGGATAGAAGATCATACCAAGCGCGTGGAGCCTGTTTAAGCCATAGAGAGCTTTCTTTAGCCTGTACACATGGTTGGGATGGTCTGGATCTACGAACCCCTCCGACTGACTAACATAGACTTCTTCACATATCACATTGTTTAAAATTGAAGTTTTGACATCCATTTGGTAGACTGTTATGTTATTGTGGGCGGCATTTGCAACAAAGATTCTGATTACTTCTATGCATGCAACAGGTGCAAAAGATTCTTCAAAATTAATTCCTTCCTCTTGATGAAAGCCTTTAGCTACCAAACTTGCCTTGTTTTTCAATACACCCCCAAACTCATCTAGCTTTACCTTGAAGATCCACTTAAGGTGAATACGCATGATATAATCTGGATAAGGTACTAGCTCCCAAACTTGCAGTCATTCAAACTCATGAACTTTTTCTTGCATCGCGTCGATCCATGAAGATTCTAACAATGCTTCTTTATAGTTCTTGGGTTCGACTGAAATGAGGAAGGCATCAAAGAAGCACCATAAGGCATCTGTTTATAAATGGCCTCGTGTAGAGACTACTCAAGAAGGATTGCCGATCACATTATCCAAAGGATGGTCCTTTGTCTATCTGCTGAGATGTTCAATAGGTGGGTTGGCTGGATGCACATTTGATGATGATTCTTGAGAGCTTGGTTCTGAAGTAAGAATATCTTAAAAGGGATCATTATTAAACTGTGCAGGTTGTAACTATTCTTCAACAGCTTTAGAAATGATTAGGGATTGTGTTTCTTGAGTTGGTGAAGTACTTGCAAAGGGTGCATCTTGATCAATAGAGGTTGATGAAGGTGTACCAGTTGTATCAATAGGTCTTGGAGCAGCAGCTGTAGGCACTAGAGAAACAACACTCTTTAGAGGATTAAAGTACTCATCAAACATTGGTTGGAACAGAATATCCCAGTCATTCTTTATTGGTGGAACATAAGGTGTTGGAGAAGGAGGATTTTGCATGAGTCCTAAATTGATTATTCCAGGAGTCATCATTTTAAGCTCGGGTCCTGAACCGAATTATTCAGAAGCCATATGACCATTAAATCACTTTTTATTTACTAATCTCCCTTTCAAAAATTCCATATGTTGTTGTCATTTTTGATTGAACAAGAGAATTAAAATACAAACTAATGTATGTTGATCCACTTGATGACTGAACGAGCATGGGAAAATATAAAAAAATGTTGATGAGAATGGTCGTAAACAAGAAGATTTCTCTTCTTTTGAAGATAAAGCGCACTAAAGCGTACACTTTTCTTTTCTTTAAAAAAACCAAGTTCTGAGCGGAAGTATTTAGAATTCATTTGATGAAGTCCGAGTCCTGATATGAAGTGATCATGAGTCATTTTTCTTTCAAATCAGTTGTGAATCCCCCGAGATACTTGATTCTTAGACATTAGCATTTTCAACAACCAAACTCTGATATTATCCTGCTTGACATTATATGATATACCTGTATCTAAATTAAGAGTACCTGGACTTACATCAGGAGTTTGTATGCATTTATGAAAATTAGAGATATCTGCATTAGAACTATGTGGGGGTTCACTATCAACCTTGATTGTGCTAGAGGCGAATAACTTTCCAGTTTGTATCCACATAAGACCAACAATCTTGAAAATTCTACTCGTCGGTTTCCACTTAAGACAAGATCTAGGAGTGTTTGTTTTCTCATGCACAGTGGAAGACTTATTGGGAGAAAGCCTATATCCTTTAGAGATCCATCTTTCAAGTTTGTTTACATTACTTATCTTTTCTACGGGTTTGATATTGTTTCTAGTCTTAGGAGATTAAACCTTAGCACGGGAATTCACCTCTTTCAGGAATTTTGTTATACAATCATCTTGATTTACGTTAAAGACACATTTATGACAAGTTAAGCAAACAAAGTGTTTGGAGTCCAAAAGGAACTAGAATTCCTAGAGTGATCTAATAGTGGTACAACATTTGACGTTACACAACTACTCTTAGATAAAAGCAAACTCCTAGATGTTTGATTGTTGCTCCTAGGTTTTGGTTTGATACCATTAGTAGTGTTTTGTAGACTAGTATTATGCGTCACACTAGGTTTTAAATTTCTATTTCTTTCTTGTGTTTTTTCTTAGCTTCCTCTTGATAGTGATTATGAACCATGTCATTTAAACTAAATCTTGGCATGTTCTTTGAGCTATTCCTAGAGTTGCTACATACAATCACGTGATAAGGTTTTTCAAAAACAGATTCGCTTTCTTTAGGCAAATAATATGGAGTAACTGGTTTTGACAAATCTTTTTTCACATCAACTTGGGAGGCAAATCGTGGTTTTGAAGATTTAGGTCATTCCGATTTAAACGCAGTCGGTTGTCTAACAACTGATTTGTTTTTAAGTGGTTGTAAAGCCGGTTTCCCCAAGATTGATGGTTTTGTAAACTTAGTATTCATGCTATTTCCTTTTAACTTTCTTAATTCATTTTTCAATGTTGTATTCGCAAAAACTTTACCTGAATCTGAGCTTTTAAATCAGCATTTTTCAATGTTGTTTTCTTTGTGTAATTTCTCATTCTCTACAAGTGATTTAGCTACACTATTTTCCAGTTTAATGTTTATTGTTTCCAAAACATCAATTTCCTTTTTAATGTTGGCTTTATTACTTGTTTCATTCAAAGATTGACCATGTTGCCCTGATTTTAAAGCATGATTTTGATATTTAAGTTCAAGATTAACATAATGTGGTTCTATTCTTAAAAAATCTTTTTGAAATTGGGCAATGGTCTCTTTAAAAGAAATATTTCAGCCTCAAGAGATTGGTATGACTGGTCAATTGTTGGTTGATCAATTAAGGAAGCAGGTAAAGGACTTTTGACATGATATTGTTCAGCATCCTGGTCAGTCTTTCCTCCATTATTACTCATATTTGTTGAATCAGGAGTGGTATTGCTATCAACCTTTTCCAACAAATATGTGTCATAAATAGGTCCAGATTGCTCAGTATGTTGTTGTTCATTAGCAAGTATATTATGTTGAGCAGTCAATTGCACCTCAGCTAATGGCTCTTGGTCATTTACTGGTCTGATGTCTTCATCCACAACATGTGTCGTATCATTCCTTGATATGCTGCTTGTATCATGCTTGTCTGACTTTGTCCCACTGCTTTCTGTAACAACCAACCCAGCATCCAATGCTTTACTCATATCGACCTTTCCCTTTTGCATCTACATCTGAGTTTCATTCACTGGTTTGTTGAGTACATTCTCTGAGCTGTTGTTTTCTAACTCAATCCCACTGCTTTTTGTGACAACCAAATTGGCATCCACTGCTTGAACCGGATTGATCTGAACATCTTTTGATTGTAGCTTGAAAATTTTCTCAATCTCATGTTCATGAGGTATTGCTTCATTCAACGGGGTTTCAGTCTCCTTTATTGTTTTAACTTCACTTTCTTTCATCTATAATTCACCTTAATTAAGTACCTTTTTATCAATAAACTTGTCAAGTATATCTAGGTACTTGAGTAAATCACTTCTGTAAGTTTTAGGTTCGCAGCCTGTGTAGTCTTTGAAATCCTCTTGCCAAAGGTGATCCACATAATCCGAAGAATTTACCCCTTTTGAGGGAAAAAATTTCTTGAACCGAGTTTAGAGTACTTCAAGACAAGTCTTTGCATTAACCTCATAAAGATTCTCTCTTTTAAATTGAAGCTGTAACTGGTCTAAATTATGGAACATCTTCATTCTGAAAGTCTTATGCTCTTCGCCGAAGAATGCACGAAATGCACTTTCAAAGTGTCTTTTGTGTGTGACAAAAAATCACTGATCGGATAGAGAGTTTTAAGATGTGACTCGAGCCCTTTAAAGCATGCCATGCTGTTGGAGTGCATTTGTATTTCTTCTAGTTGCATCTGTTGCAGCTCTCTCTCTTGTGAATTAGAATTTGAAGATTCCATTGAAGTTTGATGTGTGAAATGAAATAAAGGATCTTAAGTAGATTAATTGATGTTGTTGTGGTTTGTTAAACTTGATTCCGTTTGGAAACGATTGCTTGATTAAATCAAATAGTAGCTTTAAAAGGACTAACGGTTAAAAGTATTTAAACTAAAAGTTAACTAAACAAAACAAAAATAATAAAATAAATTTTGGAAAATAAAAAACTAAAAATGAAAAATGTTTAAAAGTTAAAGCTAAATATTGAAAATATCTTAAAAACTAAGGGCTAGAATAAAGATGATATTTAACTAAAGGTTTAAAATTTAAATTGTTTGAAAACTAAGGGTTAGAATTAAACTAGTTTTAAAACTTAGGACTAGTATTAAACATGTTAATTAATGAAGGGATAAAGGTAAAACCTATGAAAAACTAAAGGTTAAAAATGAAAATGGGAATTTTAAACAGTATTAAAAAAATCATGCACGTAGTGTAGAACTTGTTCTTCTTCTTCGTTTTAAAGTTTTAGAAATTTAGGGTTTATGTGTCTTTTGCGTTTATGTTTCGATATGAAATGAAGCACGTATGATGATCGATGAGAGATCACAATTCTAATGGCATAGGTTATAAGACCCGTGAACTACCGAATCTCGAAACCCAAAAATCAAAACAAACTTAAACCGTGTTATCTAACTTGTCAAATCGCTTGAAGACACAGTTCAAACCGCAGGATATGGGAATGATCAAACTGCTGCTAACCTGTTTTACTCAAATCTCTATAGCAACAATGATCAAACCGCTAAAATAGTAAATTCAAACCGCTATTTTACTCAAACCGCTGAAATAACCTTATCAAACCGCTTGAAGAAAGAGACTCATATCGCTGGACAAAGTGAGGTTCAAACCGCTATAGAAATATAAACTCAAATTGCTGTTGTGCTATATCAAACCGCTAGGAAATATAAGATCAAATCGCTACACCTTTGCTCAAACTGCTGTTACTTTGTTCTATCAAACCGCTACTATCAAAATGCTAGTAACCCTTGTCAAACCGCTATTATCAATGGTTCAAATCGCTACAAAGCCTGAACAAACCGCTACTTTTGTAGTATTTAAATCGCTAAAGTAGTATGAAATTTATGTTCAAATCGCTATTGGTGAAGTGTCAACCCACTAGCACTTTTACTCAAATTGCTATTTTTGTGTTCAAACCGCTAGCTTCAAGAGTTCAAACCGCTAGCTTAATATTTCTTTGCCCATAAAATTTTTCAAAATAAGCTCTTGTATGACATAAATAAGCCAAAAAAGGGATAGAAATAAGATGATTCAAATTTTGAAAGAAAGCTAACGACTTTTTAACGAATAAGCAAAATCTAAATTGTCGCTTAAAACAAGGTCCAGACTTATAAGCTAAGACAAACTGATACAAAAGTTGTTTTTAAAACACATTAGACACGAAATAATGTGTGTAGAAGATTTAGCTTGAAAAATTCAAGTAGCCCAAGAATAAGCACAAAAGCCCACCAGATTAAATAAAAAACATCGAATAGCTATTTGACAAAGAAAAAAAAAAGAAACTGTTTGAAGACAAAAAATTAAACCGCCGCCTAAATAAACCCTAATAAGCTAGACAATAAACCACAAACATATCACAATCCACCCCATGGCTCTTGATACCAATTGTAGGATATTAATTTCACACAAACTATGATTCTAGATAGAGAAAGCTAGAGAGAGAGTGGAAGAGAGAACACATATAAAACACACACTTGTATTGTGAGAAAAATGGTTCAACCAACACCCTCTGCATGTGTGGAGAGGGCTTTATATAGTCTTATAATCGTGGGCTTGGCCGGACTTTCTATGGGCTTTCTATAAGCCAGCCCGGTTAGTTTACTAGATAATACTTATGTAGACTACAAGCTTATAACATAAAATACTGAAAGTGACCGATCATTTTCTGGATTCCTAACATTTCAAGAGGTTGGAGGTGTTTATGTGTGTGTGTGTGTGTCGTGTGTATAGAGAGGGAAAGGAGGAAGACCAAGTTTTGATGATCTCTTGATGAAGAAATTAGGCTCCCAATTCTTGAGTTTAAGATTTAACTAATATTCACATAAGGTAAGTAATCTGAATTTAAGTTGAATTGGCAAATTATGAATTAGTGTTCATGAGACCAAATTAGGGGTTTTTAGTAATTTATATTTTAAAACATATATTGATGTGTTTGGGATCACGGGTTAACTTGATTTAAGTGAAACTAATAAAATTGATAATTTTCATCATATGATCAAGATATGATCATATGATGTTAAGAAATGATTAAGGGTATGTAAATGGGTTATATAAACCCTTATCTTGGTTGTAACATCCGAGAATTTTCGAATTTAGTATGACGATGTCAATCTTTGACTTTTTAGGGTCTGGCTTGACTTATAAG
>BQNB010077253.1:0-26060 GCA_026074375.1 Tanacetum coccineum | reverse complement strand
TTTCGGGCACACTTGGTTGACGTGTTTGTGTGAGCACTCGTAGAGATGACATCTTAGTCATTTTGTTTCATTACATTTGCAGTTGACTTCAAGGGTTAGTTTTCTATTTACCCTTTTGTTTATTTATTGTGTGTTAATCATATGTATCAAACATGATTCATATCCGCTGCGTACTCGTGGTTGTTAATGGTTAACAGTTTATCAAATCCCAACATACGTTAATGTGGCTATTATGTTAAAGTTACGTGTAAGTAATGTAGACTATTAAGAGTGACTAACTTACTTTTGGTTGCATTCGAATGAGTAGATACAACATTAGGCGCATTTACAATACGTTGAACATCATGCGACGTAGTAATAGGTTTGATCGAAAGATTCGTGTTTGTAATATCATTAAGTCGAGGTCTTCCCATCCGACGTGTCACAATAGATTCTCTATTAACTATAATATCACTAATTTTAAAGATATCCTTTATTTAGTAGTTGGCATCAAGGCTGTCAAACTCGCGAGTTTACACGTAAGATCGTACGATCTTACGTGTTCACCTGACAAAATCGTGTAGAATCGGTGTAGGATCGCATTAGAGGTAGGATCGCAAGTAGGATCGTAAACTCGCGCGTAAGATAGTAGGATCGCGTGTCGATACGAGTTTACCAAATTACAAAGTTACTTGACTTACTAGCCCAATACTTTTTTTAGGCCCACAAAAGAACAATACGAGTCCGTTGATCTCAGTAACAAGTATTGACATTTCATTACTAGATTTTATAATCAATAAACATAATTATCTACTTTCTCCAAATTGAAATTACATGAAACAAATTAGGGTTCTTCTTCCCATGTTCTAGTTACCATAAGCAAAAAATTTCTTAAATGTAATTGTTGTCTTTTATTTTACCTTTTCATATTTTTAACTTTTAACTATCAACCTTTAAGTTTTAATTTAAATAGCTTAATTGTAGTGATACTAGTGAAGTACTTTGTTTTGAGACGTTTATTACTCATGTTATGTAATTTTATTCCGCTAAATCGTAAATGTGACGATTGAAACTTGATTTTTTTGTGTTTTACTTTTACTTTTGTATTTTAAATTTGAACTTTGACATTTTCAAGAGGATATTATATAAATTTATATCTGATGATGAGTAGAAATAAAAATAGTTTGACTCGTTTATCCGTTGCTTACATAACATAATAAATTGGTAGGATCTTACGATCTCGATCCGATCTTACGATCTCGATCTTGCAAAGGTACATATGAGTGTGCCAATGAATTTTTTATGTGTGCAATTCACCTCCCTATAAATATGGATACTTTTGTTTAAACATTTTGTTTATATTTTTTTACAATTATTAAAAAAAAACCTTTACAAACTAATAATCAAATTTTAAAATCTTGTTAGTAACAATCTGTTTATAACTAAGCCCAACTTTTATAAAAGCCCAATTTGTGTATAGTAGACAAATAAGAAAACGTTAAAAATTCTGATTGACAAATAGCAGAGGTAGAGTATATATATACTACTGTCAATAAATTCACTGCAACATATTGAAGTCTACCTTTTGATAAAAAACCATCAAGTTGTTGTATCAAATCAAACAACACAAAAAACACACCCAGCCATCCGAAAATTAGCTTCAATCTGCAGCTAATGCAATGATTTATAACATACGGTTTTTTGTTTATTTCTATTTTACGTGAATCTTTTGCATGATCTTGTTTATAATCAATCTAACTTCTAAGGAATCAGGAGTTAGATAACTCTATCCTTCACAGCATCTGATTAAAAATATGAAGTTAATGTGATTAAAATAATCTAGATATGATTGAGCCATTTTTTGGGGTATCTAGAATTCAATCTTAACTGTGATATCATTGTCAATTTGAATGAGTATTGGTTAGTAAGTTTTTGTTAAGTTTAAGATGTATATTAATATTAAGTTAGTGATCAGCTTATTACAAAATATAATGAGGATAATATACTCTTTTTTTGACTTGTTGATAAAAAATGTTTACACATATATGATGTTTGGAATTTGGTAGTATTTTAAAAAGAGTGTTGTGAAAAATATATTATTTTGTATAAAACATGGAACATAAATGGATTCTTGTTGGAATTCCGTGTTTTGGGTTATTACATAGTAGTTAGAAAATAGAAATTATGGTAAATGTTATAATTTTTATCGTACTCAACTCGTTAAAGCGAAGGTCGACAGAATGGTGTAAACATTAGTGAAGCTGAAATTTTGAAATGTTACTCAATGATACGATATCAAAATTTGCATTACATGTTCATTTAGTACTAGCTTGTCCGTAAATGACTACATTATGCCTCTTCTTCGACTATAGCACTCCTGTTGGTCCGAAATTATACAACAATAGACTTGACACTAAGCTCGACAAACACTATATAAAAAGGGTTTTCGGGTGTGTATTAGTTGCTTAAGATTGTAACGGAAAAATAACGAGTTATTCGTGTGGTTAGCAAATTTATATTATTTAATGACTTAAGCAGAATGACTGCAAGAATAATAAGTTACAAGTTTGAAGAAACATATTTCTAATTTTATAAAAACTAGACGATTACCCGCATAGCGACGATGGTGTATAGTCGCGTTAATTTGCGTGTGAAATTTGTTTTATGTATATATGGGCGGATTAAGTGAGAGTAAAGATAGTTAGAGGTTTAAATCGTAGTTAAGTATTTAAATATTTAATAAATTGTATTGACTTTTTTAAGTAATGGCATTTTAGATTAACATTACTTATTTTTTTAAGTTTTAAGTAAATATGTTTTCTCTGTATGTATAGTATAGATATGCAAGGGGTTTCAACTAAGAGTTTGTAAACATACAAGGTTAAAAAACACCATAACTCCAACTACAATAGTACTAAAGATTCTGAAGAGGTCACCATGTGAATCGTTATAACGGTTCCTCTACTAACCTCATGAAACATAAGTTCTTTACTATGTACTTGAACAAGATCCAAATACCCTTTTCTATATTGTAACAACAAAATTTTATGTATTTAGAATTCATCCATCTCCACAACTAGCACTCCATCAACGGTGTTTTTCAAAGTGAGAAGACCAGCAATGGACATCTTAGACCCGACAAACACATTCCCATTTAAATCCACACACATCTATCTATCATATTAGACAACATGTCCCTTCTAATATATGTTTGAAGAAGTGCTATTGAGAAGATTTCAACCCTCCTCTAACAGAACGACGAAGAGAAGAGGTAACCGAGAATTGCAGTTTATCAGCCACCGTACAATCTTTATTAATCTCCAAAGCATAAATTCGTGGAAACATAACACGAAGTTGAGTGTCACCAATCCAAACTTCATTCCAAAATTGCGTGCGTAAACCATTACCCACACGAATATGACAGTGTGAAATCAGGTCCACACACGATCATTTTAAGCATATGCTCTCCTCACGTATAATCGGCATTCCAAGTCGAGTAAACGAAACGGAGTAATTTATATAATGAAGTTGGGGAGCCATGCTTAGACATGTGAGACGGGACACACAATGAATTATTCCGTGGATTATGAATCTCCAACCCCATTTGAAAGGAGCGCCCTATTTAAAGCATAAAAACTTGAGACACCTAAACCTCCATACTTCTTGGACGCAAGAACCTTGGCCCATTTGATCCACACTATTTTCCTCTCGTCGCATTGAACACCATTGAAAAAATTTCTACGTATGGACTCCATCGTTTGTAACACCGACTTA
Source organism: Tanacetum coccineum (assembly GCA_026074375.1). Lineage (NCBI taxonomy): Eukaryota > Viridiplantae > Streptophyta > Magnoliopsida > Asterales > Asteraceae > Tanacetum > Tanacetum coccineum. The sequence goes on along the minus strand of BQNB010077253.1, from coordinate 22,307 downwards.
GGAACCTTATAGATGGACATATTATAAATAGGTGTCGACCCAAGAACCGACTTTAAAAGAGTAAGCCTTCCTCCAACAGATAAAGTTTTAAGTTTCCAATTAGATAGACGAGCCTTAAGTTTACCAATCGTATCGTCCCATGCCTGAAGAGTCGAGCTATTACCTCCAACCATCACCCCTAAGTATTTAAAAGGGGTTTTCATAGTCGAACAACCAAAATATAAAGCTCGCATTAACATCCTCACTTCGAATCCCTGACTCAAGAAGGTGACTTTTCTTAAGATTGATGAGAGGCCGGACAAACAAGAAAAACAATGAAGAATGTGAGTAATACCAGATAGATTAGCAATAGACCACTCACCAATAAAGACCGCATCATCCGCATAAAAAAGATGGGAAATATTAAGAGACGAACCAATTTTGATGCCCTTAAAAATCCCCGCCTCGATGGCCCTAGATAACGAAAGATGAAGAGACTCCATAATTAAGATAAAAAGGTATGGGGCCAAAGGATCTCCTTCTTCAACCACAATGAAATTGGAATCTGACGTTGGACTACCATTAAGGAGGACCGAAGTCATACCAGAGTTGTAAACAAACCCGGAATCACGAGCACCATTTAGAACCGAACCAAAAGCTACTAAGACTCTTCTAAAAATCCCACCTGATCGAATCATAAGCCTTAGCAAAATCAACTTTAAACACCATGGCTTGTTGTTTCTTATGCTTGCACCAAGAAAGTAATTCGTTTATGATAAACGAGCCATCAAGAATTTGCCTAAAACGCGTTTGAACATCAATATAAGACAGAGATGATACGACGAAAGTCGACGTGGCTATATTTGGTGACACCTTGTAAAGACTCGTTCAAGCTATTGGCGATAATCATTTACGAACCTTAGGATCATGTTTTTCGGAATGGAGCAATGAAAGAGGAGTTGCATCCTCTAGAAAATGAACTATGATCGAAAAACCATTCCAACAGCCAAAAATCAGATCCTAAAGTGTCCAAAACTTTCGAATAAAAACTTCAAAGTGAACCCGTCTGGTCCAGGAATTTATTCTCTCCACAGGCCCCACACAACATTCGCCCTTATCTCTGGAGTGGACTCTCCAACATGTCAACTGCTCAGAAGACAATCGATTAGGGAATATATAGTTTAGGTTTACATCTGTTGTCAAGCCGGGCTCGAAAACGTTTGCAAAATTGTAAACGAAATTCTTCTTTGGCACGACATGAATCATCTACCCATTCGCCATCAACCATAACACCTTTAATAGCCAAATTCGCTCGTTTATGATTAATGATTCCATGAAAAAATTTTGAGTTTTCATCGCCCTCAATAGCCCACTGAATCTTAGCCTTTTGCATATAGTCACGAGCGTCGGAAGACTTAATATCATGTATTTTTTTTAATAAATCTAACCGCGTCAGAAGAATATCATCATTTACGCCCCCTTGATCAATAACTTTGTCAATATGACACAGCTTGGAACGGAGATCCACAAGACGACCAGATTGATTCTTTTTGCAATCATTAACCCATGAACGTATCTCCTTTTTCAGGATTTGTAATTTCTTCTTGAATCGAACCATCTTATTTTTATCATCAAGATCAATATTATTCCAAGTTTCCAACACCATTTGATCGAAGCCCTGTAAACTAAACCAAGAGTGGTAAACCCGAAAAGGGGAAGACCCATAATCAGTGACCACTTCCCGAAGTAAGATTGGCCTATGATCCGAGAGGTGCCTATCAAGACAAATACCCTAAAGATGAGGGAATAAAGAGAGTAAACCATCCGAAACAAAAAAACGATCTAATTTACTCATCTTCTTAGCCGACTGAAGAGACCAAGTAAAAAAGTACCCTTCCAATTGGATTATTTATATTATTTAATGACTTAAGTAAAAGACCAAGCAAATTTATATTATTTAATGACTTAAGCAGAATGACTGCAAGAATAATAAGTTACAAGTTTGAAGAAACATATTTCTAATTTTGTAAAAACTAGACGATTACCCGCATAGCGACGACGGTGTATAGTCGCGTTAATTTGCGTGTGAAATTTGTTTTATGTATATATGGGTGGATTAAGTGAGAGTAAAGATAGTTAGAGGTTTAAATCGTAGTTAAGTATTTAAATATTTAATAAATTGTATTGACTTTTATAAGTAATGGCATTTTAGACTAACATTTCTTATTTTTTTAAGTTTTAAGTAAATATGTTTTCTCTGTATGTATAGTATAGATATGCAAGGGGTTTCAACTAAGAGTTTGTAAACATACAAGGGTAAAAAACACCATAACTCCCAACTACAATAGTACTAAAGATTCTGAAGAGGTCACCATGTGAATCGTTTACTGGTCAAACAATAAGAGTACATTGTGTTATGTCCCTATAAGGACAACCAAACAAAACACTATCAACATAACGGTTCCTCTACTAACCTCATGAAACATAAGTTCTTTACTATGTACTTGAACAAGATCCAAATACCCTTTTCTATATTGTAACAACAAAATTTTATGTATTTAGAATTCATCCATCTCCACAACTAGCACTCCATCAACGGTGTTTTTCAAAGTGAGAAGACCAGCAATGGTGTAAAGAGCGGTGCAGACATCTCCCTCCTTTATGCAGCTGAGAGTGTAGGTACCTGACCCTTGAGTTTAGTTTGGACTTGTCCTCGCAAATTAGCTATATTTTGGAGTGGCATAGCATTGACAAAAAATTGTCTTGAGTGGAGAGGCGGCAGACATCCACGCCGTGGAATGGCGTAGCCCGAGAACTCCTTGACCTAGGAGTTGTTTTTGTTGGAGGCATTGGGGCTCATTGGACACCAAGGTAGTGAGAAGCCCACTGGAAGACATCATCGCTCCCTATTATACGCAAACTATAAATTATTAATACTTACATTTTGAGTACTTTTGCGCTACTCAGTTCCATATAATATATATGTTTGAAATAATAGCTATAAATTATTCACCCAACCAAAAAACTAAAGTGATTCCCCTTTAATTTAGTCTAGACAAAAAAAGTCAATTGGGTAACGATCAACGTATCGGGTCGGGTCTAATTTAACAAAGTTATATTAATCTAAAAATTAACGAAAACATTTTAAAGGAGTAATAGTTCGAAGTGATAGTTAAGTTTAAATTGGTAGCTATTTTTACTTGAAAATGTTTCATATATGCTTCTTCAATTACGACGGGATAGTACTAACTAGCATTTTCAATATATGGCGTAGTGCTAAACAAATTTCGTTAGTTTTGATTTCATATAGACCACAAAGTAGTACTAACTAGCATTTTCAATATACGGCGTAAAATTGAATTTGTTAGTTTTGATATCATATTGACGTTAAAAGGCATACATAACTACATAAGTGCATGCATTAATAACATGTACTTAACATTGGTTTCTTCGTTTTTCAGGGCCTACTGCGAAACCCGGTTTTCTTTATAACTTTACCTCTAAAGTTCAAATGAACTTTAGAGGATCCTTATCTTTTTTTTAACATAATGAAATAACCAAATATTTACTCACACGTAATATAAAGAGGGATATGCTAAAAAGTTCTATAATACTATACAATGTGTAATTCTGCTTTTTTGTCAAAGCCTGGAAGAAAAGGTATGAATATAAAACCTTATATAAAGTGGAGGGGTTAAACAAAACTTTGAATAAAATATAAGAAAATTTTTATTTGTAGCCCAAACAAAAAGTTTGGCCACAAGTATTCTAGGGCAACTTGCGTGCAGAATTTGACACGTGGCAAAAAAGTACACATTTTGAAGACAACCTATTGTACTTTTATGGGCAACTGTCGTACTTCTGGGCAACTTAATCTACTTTTGACCAAAGGGATAGAATTGCATTTAACTTTTTTTCGGCTACAAATGGAATTAGCCCTAAAATATATTCTGAATTTTGAGTCGTCTTTTTTTTTTAATTCCCTCAACAACCTCAAGCTTCCATTAAAGAGTCCCTAATTAAGCTTTGTTTCTTATTTTTGCCTTCAGGATCAATTCTTTGTCTTTCTGCCATCTTGTTTTTGATCCAAGGTGATTCTCGAACTAATTCTAAGGTAGGTTGTAATTTGAAACAAGCTTAAACAAACACCCTCATTGTTTATGAAGATAAACTAGAATTCTGAAAATTCTACACAAGTTAATAAGAATGGAAATCTTAAAATTCGACGCATTTGATTGAAACTGAAATTTTCAAACAAATTTTGAATGTGTGAGAAATTTCCAAAAATTTCTTGTTGATTCGTGTAAGCCCTACAAAACTGTTGGCTAGCTCATTTAACATAACACAACTCAAAATCCTTAGTTAGCAAAAAATATCAAAACGGTCATACATGATCATTTCATTTAAAAAAGACACGTTTTTCTAGATAAGTCAAAAATTGTCGTGTGACCGCACCTAAGGGGTGTGATGCAATAAAGTAGTTTTAAAAATAAAACCCGGTCATGGTGTGTCGCATCTAAGGGCGTGACGCCTCCCATGACCTTTTTCGAGTTTTCATGAATATACGTTTGTATTGTTGACAAAAGGGTTAAATACAACATTTTTCGCATTTTTTTAATTATCTATATACGACAATTGATTGATTGTGTTGGGATTTAACAACTAGGTAAACCATTTATTACGAGTACGCAGCGAATGAATTTAGTTTGATATTAAGAATTAACACACAAATAAAGTAAGAAACACTATTTTTTGGGTAAAGGGTTTTCCGGTAAATGTATTACACCAAAAAACATTTAAGTACAAAAGGTGTAGGTGAAATGGGCAACGATATGAGATTGATAAACCAAACTCATGAACAAGCTTCAAAAATCTACTAGCCAAAATCACTAACTAAGAATGACACAACCATTCTTATTACTACCAAAGAAAGAAAAAAAGACAACTTTCTAAAACCAAGCCATCGAGCTGGCAACAAAAAGCTTATGAAAAATACACATCTTCATGTTTTTTCTTTCAGCAGCGTCTTCCAAATAACCTACGCGGTTAACTTCCATAGCCTTCACGGCTAACTTCCTTAACAACGAACCAAGAATCTTGATCCTGAAAAATTGAGTGATTAAATTATCACCTCTATGGTTGCATACATAACACGTCTAACAAGTACGCAACAATGTTATTCGTAAATTCCCGAGCTCCAAACACCAATAGTGTATGCATCTTTTGCTTGAACCGAAAACCAAACAACCCTTGTATGTTGAACCGAAAATTAGGAAACCTAATTAGGGTTTTACCGAATTCGGTTGAAGGTGAAAACCAAGAACCGAAAATCCTAATTTAAGGTTTTGTTGTTGTTGACTAAGGGAGAACCAAACACCACCGAAAACCCTAGGTTAAGGTTTATGATCGAAATCACAAGGTGTGGAAAAGAGAAGAACCGAAAATCCCTAAGAAGGAGAAATTCGGTTGAATGTATAGGAAAAGAGAGCACCGAATATTGTAGGTGTTTTGAGTTGTGAATGAATGAATTATGAGGCTAGGGGTGGGTGTTTATAGGCACCAAACCCTAGATCTAGATAAATTAAGAAACCTCTAATTCCCTTCTTATCACAATATCTTTTCCTTAATTATAAAATTGATCTCAAAACCCTTCTAGATCCATCCTAGGGGCCGGCCACAATGGAAGCACCCATAAGGTTCGGATTTCGTCAATTTTAGTCCCTTCAGTTCATATATAAATAGTCGTTAAGTTAGTTATAAAATATAACAGTAACTAATAGTTATTTAAATTATTACGTGAAGCATATTAAACCTTGAATAATAAGTAATTATATATTAAATGTTTAATAAACGTACTCTTCGTGTCTTAACGTGTGTGCCCCCAATAGGGTCATGTATTTCTGGTCGTATAACATGCGTATCCGACTCCCACTTTCCAACAGATTGCTCGAGTAAAGCCGACACACTTGAAATCTTATTGAGATATGTGAGTGACATGGAATTCTCCAATAATCTTTATTGCTTAGGATTATCTATACTACTATACAATGCAAATCATTAGATCATAAACTTCTATATGTTTATATGATACTGAGATTAGAAGCATCTACAAACCTTACCCAATTCACAACTAGTTTTCTACTCGTTTTATACCAAATGGCTTTACATCTCCAGGTATGTGTGTTACTATAGTTCACATGTAACCGATGTAACGGTATATAAGCTCAATTAAATAATTAATTGTATCTTTGTATAGGGTTGGTTGGCCTCTCTCTTTCTTACGATAGCCTTATCTCACGCCCAAGTGTTCTTTATTACTAGATGGTACTGTAACTTAGCCCAATTACATCGTTTAAGTAGAACATATAAAAAAATTTAGGCACATTACACCAAAGCCATCGATGATTTGGCCTTTCAAAAAAAGGATAGAGTCCAAAGATCTTAAGGTAAAAGCCACATTTTCAACCCTTGTAACAAAGAAATGTGTTAATAACAAAGGAGAAGATTTGTTGAATTATAATTGCGTAGATTCAGATTGTGCTTCATCCTATAATTGCTATCATACTATTATTCATCATCAAAAGCACATGTAGGGAAGTCATCCTATAATTGTTATCTTACGATAGCCTTATGTCACGCCCAAGTGTTCTTTAATTACTAAATGGTACTGTAACTTAGCCCAATTACATCATTTCAGTAGAACATATAAAACAATTTAGGCACATTACACCAAAGCCACCGATGATTTGGCCTTTCAAAAAAAGGACAAATTTTAAAGATCTTAAGGTAAAAGCCACATTTTCAACCCTTTTAACAAAGAAACGTGTTAATAACAAAGGAGAAGATTCGTTTACTTATAATTGCGTAGATTCAGATTATGCTTCATCCCAAATTGCTATCATACTATTCTTCATCATTAAAAGCACCTGTAGGGAAGTCAGCAGGTCAAATAACTAGGCCAACCGTCTAATTAATAGGGTTAACAACAACAAGAGAAACCAGACTTGGATGAAAGAACAACAAAAGGCTGTGACACATATCAAGAAGAACCCAATTTTCACAACCTTCAAAAGGACCAATAGTTACTCTTCTTCCATCAAAATACATATCCCAGATATCAATACAAGGCTTGGCAGACCATTTACATAATTGGTATGATAGAGCAACCACTAGAGAAAGAAGCAATGATAACTCGAATGAAGTTGATATGAAGATGCTTAAAGAGAAGATTCATGTTATTCAAGTAAGTTACGAGATTTGTAAAGGGGCGCATCTAACCCAAGAGTGTCCTGTCAGAAAAGAGGACAAGTCATTTGAGCAGATCAAGTATATAGGATTGTTGGAGAAAACCATCAACAAATATTGTGAAGAATCAATTAAAAGGCAAGCCGCGGATGATGAACTGATTAGGAAATTCATAAAAAAATACAGACTTGAACTTAAGGGCACTAGACGCTACAACAAAGAACCTGCAGGTAAAAGCTGATCAATTAACCCAAACAGCCCTTACTAATGAAGGGGATATGGGTAAAACAGTCAAGGTGAAGACGAGAAAACTCATGAAGCTCAAGGGAAGATTAAGATAAAATGGACATGGATGAAGGTTTGAATATTACGATCAAGGATGTAGAAAAGCTTAGGCAGATACTCACACCTACCATACACACTTTACCCAACCTAGAACTAGTGGTGCAACCGTATATGCCACGGAGTCCATTCCCTGATGAAGCGAAAGTTTTGAGGGAAGAAGAACATGATTATATTCCTCTACAAGATTTTGTTGTAATGGATGGCGCGATGCAACCTTTAACCCCTCAGACATCACACCACCCAATGACGATTATGTAGCATCGGCTACTAATCCTATTTTTGAAATGCATTTGAAGGAATTTGGAGTGGAACTTTTTGATATTACTGGGGTTGATGAAAAGGCAGATGGTAACTCTATTAAAGATGTAAAGGAGCTTTCAGGTTTAATAAAGATAGACGTTGAATTTGATACATTCATTCAGAAATTACTACATAGAGTCAGCCAATCACCAAAATCATCAAACGAAACCGGTAAGATAAGAAGGGAAATGAAATCTCATCTACGGTATAGTTTTAATTTATCATTTCCTTACCCGGTAGCAAATTTACGCCCTCATGTTGTTCACTGCTACTTCCACCCACACTTGATTCTAAGTGAGGAGATGGACACCCTATTACCTAGTAAATAAGGGGAGAGTCAAGCTCCCAAACAAATGGTCAAATGGTCAAAAAACCCAACCCAACTGTCCTTGAGACATTTATAACCGCCAAAAGGCAGTTATCACCAGAAAAGACACAACTTTTACTGAACCGACATAACATTTAGAAGTACCTTTTCATTTCCTATATATAGAAACAATTGTAAAGACGAAAATTATGTATGACAGATTTGATATTATAGAAAGATTTATTATTTGGTATATTTTGATTCGAGCACTTATTCTATTTCGATCCAAGAACAAGGATTAAATCCAACAATTGGCATCAGAGCAAGGTTTAGAATAAACCGATTCATCATATACCAAGTTCTTTTTGATTCTGCGTTTGTTTTTGAATCACCAGAAACCGCAAAATTTTCGGATCAACCAGGATTCAAAACCAACCCACAACGAATCATCTAACCGAAGTCATCATCGAAGGGGCAAATCAGAATCAATACGGAACAAACTAACCTGATTCTGATCAAGGATCACACGCGTAATCGATTCATATAATCGATTCGTTTTATAGCAAGAGAGCCCCAAATCCGCAAGATCCCTATCTAACGAGACCCTCGCAAGATAATTAAGGGAATCGAAGACAGATAGAAGCAAGCATCTCGCAAGAAGAAGGCTTGAACAAACCATCTATTTTGATCAGGGGATTAACCACCAAAGAGAGAAAGAGAGTTTTTATATCTCACAAAAAAGAGATAGATATCTCCAGGGAAAAAAAAGAAAGGGAGGCTGATTGTAAAAGAAAAAGAGGCGTGGCAAGGAATATAGGGCACAACCGGGTTTTATTATTAACCCATCAGGTTTTAAAAAACAAATCCTTCAACCTTTTATTTTTTATTTCTTTTACAGATATACCCCTTTAATTTGTTTAGAAAATTTACTTTAAACTATAAGTTAGTAACTCTTTTTTTCTAAACAATTCTTTTTAAGCAAGACATAAAAAGTTTTTTTATCAAAAGAAAAAAATACTTTTACTTTTTAATAGCAAGAAAAAAAACTCGAACCTTCGTGGTTCATTAGAAAGATTTTTGGGTAGTAGCCCAAATAAAACTAGGTCGTAGCCTAGACTGCAAGATTACTGGGTTGTAGCCCAAACAAACAAACAATCAAACTAGGTAGTAGCCTAGCAAGATTATCGGGTAGTAGCCCAAACAACAAAAGCAAGAAAAATCAGAAACCATCTCGGTTCTGATTATAAGAAATAAGCAAGCATGACAAAGGATGACACATCGAACAGCGCGACAGTTCGAGAACTAGGAAATGTTTCTCTACAATGTCCAAAGTTGACCGAAACAAACTACACAACATGGGCATTAATGATAGAAACAATAATGAAGGCATATGGCATTTGGGAAACGATAGTTGCAAAAGAAGGAGTAACAACGGATGAGAAGAAACAAAACACAACAAAGGCAATAATTTTCCAGACACTGCCACAAGATGTCTTAATGCAAGTCGCACAATACTCAACCGCAAAGGAAGTATGGGACTCGATCAAAGTCAAACACTTGGGAGCCGATCTCGTTCAAAAGGCACGACTGCAAACTTTAAGGAGTGAACTAGAGACGCTCAAGATAAAACCAACCGAGAAAGTAAGCGATTTTGGAGGAAAATTAAGTAGTATAAAGGCCAAATTTAGAGGACTTGGAGAGAATTTGGAGGACAAAATTCTAGTAAGGAAACTACTTAACTCTGCCCCAAAGAAATTCTTACCGATCGTGGCAACCATAGAACAATATCAAGACCTAGACGAAATGTCATTTGAAGAAGCCATTGGAAGACTAACAGCTTATGAAGAACGAATAAAGAGTCAAGACACGCTAGAGGCAAATGATCAAGACAAGCTTCTCATGACAAGCTCAAACAACAAGAACTATGGAAAATGGCGAAGTAAAGGCTTCAACAAAGAAAGCAAGGAAAGCATGAAGTGGCAAGATAATCCAAATGAACGGAGAGCAAGTACGAGTCAAGGAACTCAAGATAAAAGCAAGATCAGGTGTTATGAATGTGGAGAGCATGGACACTTCGCGAAACAATGCACGAGGTGGAAAAACAACAAATACAAGCAAGAAGAAACTCATCTCACCTATGACACTGATACGGAACCTACACTGCTTTGAAGACAAGACGCATCGTTTGTGATTACGGGGGAGAATATTGGGTCAAACCCAAAATACCGGTAATCCCAAACAAATGGGTCAAACGGGTCAAAATCCCAACCCAACTGTCTTTGACAGTTATAACCGCCAAAAGGCAGTTATCACCGAAAAGACACAACTTTTACTGAACCGACATAACATTTAGAAGTACCTTTTCATTTCCTATATATAGAAACAATTGTAAAGACGAAATTCATGTATGACAGATTTGATATTATAGAAAGATTTATTATTTGGTATATTTTGATTCGAGCACTTATTCTATTTCGATCCAAGAACAAGGATTAAATCCAACAATTGGCATCAGAGCAAGGTTTAGAATAAACCGATTCATCATATACCAAGTTCTTTTTGATTCTGCGTTTGTTTTTGAATCACCAGAAACCGCAAAATTTTCGGATCAACCAGGATTCAAAACCAACCCACAACGAATCATCTAACCGAAGTCATCATCGAAGGGGCAAATCAGAATCAATACGGAACAAACTAACCTGATTCTGATCAAGGATCACACGCGTAATCGATTCATATAATCGATTCGTTTTATAGCAAGAGAGCCCCAAATCCGCAAGATCCCTATCTAACGAGACCCTCGCAAGATAATTAAGGGAATCGAAGACAGATAGAAGCAAGCATCTCGCAAGAAGAAGGCTTGAACAAACCATCTATTTTGATCAGGGGATTAACCACCAAAGAGAGAAAGAGAGTTTTTATATCTCACAAAAAAGAGATAGATATCTCCAGGGAAAAAAAGAAAGGGAGGCTGATTGTAAAAGAAAAAGAGGCGTGGCAAGGAATATAGGGCACAACCGGGTTTTATTATTAACCCATCAGGTTTTAAAAAACAAATCCTTCAACCTTTTATTTTTTAATTGCAGAGTTTGGCAAAGAGCAAAGATGTAGATGATTGATTTATTGTTTTATGTGGGTTTCTAGACATAGTAACAACAACAACAACGATGATCACTAACTCAGCCGACCCATTCTGCAGAACAGTCGCAACAACACGACGACAACAGATCTGCCGCATCGTAGCGGCGTGTTCCGACCAACTTGTTGTAATCAACCTACGAAAATAACCTTTGTAGTCCGGTTATTAAAGTAAAATAATCTGATCGATTAGTTCTTGTAAATTAATTGTATAGAAAGTGTTTTACTTTCCGCATTATTCCTCTTGACTGTAGGGTTGAATTCGGACCTTAATACAGATTTTTCTTCATAATTGGAGGTAACTCATAATTATGCATCTCTCTCACAATTAGAGGAAAAATTTAAGACACGCATATCTTATAAGACTTTATTTTCAGATGCAAAGATTGTGTCCTAATTCATCTAATGCAAAGCATTATTAAGTGCCAGATGTTTGCTTTGAGGGTTTTGACTCAAGTAAGGTTAGGATTTGGGCTTGAAAATAACGCGCTCATTTGGTTCAAAATACATAGGATAAAAAATAAGATTTTTAGGGTATAATATGAATAGTTGGGTGTTGTATTTCTGACAATGAACGCTCACACACACATTCTCTTTTATTTATTTTTTTTTCCTCATAAAAATTTGGAGTAAACTGCAAAATACATTCCTGTAGTTTCAACTTTCTTATACAATACATCTATTTCAGAAACTTTTGACAGTTTACATCCTTTTGTTAGCAAACGTTTAGACATAAATTTTTTTTTTAACAAATCTCCGTGAGGTTGTGACGAACGTGGGCGCGAATATAATATTTTTCCGTTGAGTCTTGTCTCTAAGAGGGCATAGTTATTTGTGTAAAAAAGCCACGGGATGTATTTTGCAAATATTTTTTTGATTTTTTTTTTAAATTTTTTTGTTTTAAATTTTTAATTTTTTTTAATTATTATTAATAATAATATTATTATGATTATTGTTATCGGCCGTTTTTTTATTTTTGTATATTATAAATATATTTTTTTGTTTTTTTATCTGTTTGTACGTCTTTTTTTGTGTTCGTTTTGTTCATTGTTCTTCCGTAGTGTGTTAAACGTTTTCGGTACGCTATCATCCGTTTTTATCAGTATTTAATATGTTTTTGGTAATTTTGTTCTACGATTTTTTGTCCGTTTTGGTACGTTCCTTTATAGTTTTTTATCCGATGTTTTTGTACTTTTTTCTGATTTGTTCCGCTTTTGTACGTTTTCCATCCTTATTGATTATCAGTTTTTATCCGTATAAAAACGTATTAAAACGTACAAAAACGGAAATAAACATAAAAACAATGTATAAAAACGTATTAAAACGTACGTTTTTTCATTTTTGTACGTTTTACGTTTTTGTACATTGTTTTTCGTTTTTGTATGTTTTCGTACGTTTTTATACTTTTTGATACATTTCGTTTTGTCTGTTACTGATGAAAACGTAAAATAAAACACGATAAAACTGATTAATCTAATAAGGATGGAAAAACATACCAAAAGGGACAAGTACAGAAGGAAAAAAAGTACATAAAGCGATTTAAAAAACTTATAAAAAACGTACCAGAAAACGTACAAAATCGTATAAAAATTTACCAAAACATTTTTAAACTGTAAAGCGGAATGAAAGCGTATGAAAACGTTACTGAAAACGTTAAATAACGTTCAGAGAGAAAACAGACACAAAAACGAAAAAAAAACGTACCAAACAGCATAATTTTTTTTATTAATAAGATACAAAAAGTAAAGAATTGTACCGGTGCCTCGATGAATAATCGAATAATGAGAAAAAATATATTAAAGAAAAATATTTGCAAAATACACCCCTTTGGTTTTTTACACAATAGTAGTCATACATTCCCTCGCGATGAGATAACGGAATACTTTTGATTGTCAAGTTTTTCGGGGTTTTTTTTTCGTCATTGGAGGGATATATTATGTTAACTTTTGCCTAACGAAGAAGGAGTGGTAAACGCCAAAAGTTTCTGACAGGACTGTTATTGTGTGTGAAAGTTGAGAAATACGGGGATGTAATTTGTGCAGTTGTACGTGTCGCTTAAAGAAATTCTTTTCTGTCAAATTTGTCATTTATGATACTGTGAGGCCATCTTTTAATCTTTATTATATTTACGAGTAATATTTAAGTAAACATATTAACATAAATACTAGTAAAATATTAATATTTAAATTAATAATATTTAAATCAAACACAATCTTAAATTCAAATTCAAATATAAATTTTAATCTTAAACGCATCTACAAATAAAACGGGCCTCTTAACATGTAACAAAAAACCAAATCCAAATTGTATATTTGGCGCGACAGGATATTCAAGCTCAATTAAAAATTTCACTAATCTAAGTTAACTAGCATAAAAAAATAACTTTTGTCTTGGTATACAAACTGATGAAAACTTTTTTATTAATTATAAAATTTTTATAAAACTCAAACTAATTGAAATGAACTTTTAAAAATTAATAAAGTTTATATTTAGATTAAAATTAGTTAAATTTCCTCTTTCAAAACTGTTAATGTAATTTGTTAAATGATATATAATTATATATTATATATATATATATAATTATATATATAATATATATATTATATATAGTGGTTTACTCTTATATTTTTTAACATTGGTTATAGAGTAAAACCATATTTTGGTAGAAAACCTAAAAAACTCAAAAAATCAAACAGGTGCCTAAAAAACCAAACAGATGCCCTAATTTTTATCAGAAATGAGAAAAATTGGTTTTGCTAAGGCAGATGATATTGCACTTCGATATAATGTCTGTAAAAAATCAATAACAACAGATGCCTGAGAATTTTTTCAAGCTATATAAAAGATTTTTTGGACATCTGTTTAGTTTTTATAGTGCATTTGTTTGTTTGTTTTTTGGGGTTTTTTACAGGAGAGTAAATCGAGGCCATCTATATTTGCCTGAAAAAGACAATTTTTAGCGTGAAAAAATTGAGAATCTATTGGTTTTTTTTTAGGGCATTTGTTTGGTTTTTCTGCGTTTGGGTTTTCCACCGAAAATTAGGTTTGCTGCATGGATCGCCAGTAACCTATTATATATATATATATATGAAATTAATTTAATGTGTGTTTATATCATTTTAAAATAATAAACTTCAATATTAACTAATTCGTTAGACATTTTCATGAAATTATAAAGTTCAACTTTTAAATTATAATATAGGTTCCAACTATAGTTCCATTACGAGCTCTAGCTATGTAAGGTAACGTAACGTTACCCAATCTCGTCTTCCACGAGGTATGAAGGGGTAAGATGTAGATAGTGTTACCCCTACCCGAAGGTAGAGAGGCTGCTTTCAAAAGACCTCCTTCTTTGTACGAGCTCTAGCTAATTTCGGTAAATATATCCCATATCGTAAATATCTTTACTTACAACTTTTGCTACAACGGACAATGAAAATTTTGATTATTAAACAACTTTTATTACAAGTGTAGGTGCAATTTTTACTTAGCAAAATGCTTTCGCTCACTATCGTCTCAGCATTGACTTTGTCTCATTCTCACTCACTCGCTCACTCATTCATAACTCACTCTTCATATTTAATTACACCAATTATTCGTTTAACAATATCAAAACATACACACACGACACTCACAATCACACACTTGAAAAAAGAATGGTTGCAACACAAATAAAGCCATTGAAAATGCCTTACGCTTGACTGCTTGATAACATATTGCACTATTAAGACCATGTGTAGTGGTGATCAACATCACCAACGCCAACCCAATGTCACATCACGTTTTCAGTCACCGCCAATATGGTGTAATAAGCTACATCACCACCCAAACATATCACGCTTATACACATATATACCTCACAAAAATTAAATCCACACACACAACAACCTTCACAAATCGATCGTTCTTCGACTAACTTGTGCTCAAAATTGACCATTAACGTTTGGGTGAGGGAGAATGTTTTAAAAACAACGCGCATGTGAGGGGGACAACACATCCAACCTCCCTTATTGCACCGTGTCTAAAAAATTATAATTACTACTTCACACTCAATCATAAAACAAACTCCAAATACAAAACTAATTAAAAAACAACCAAAAACAGAACATCACGTAGGGCAGAAGATTACACAAAAACCATTCAATAACCAAACATATGTGAAATTTATTAGATGTGTATTTATATCATTTTTAAATAAGCTACAACCTCAACTAATTCATTAAAAAATTTCACAAAAATATAAACTTCAAGTTTCAAATTATAATATAACTTCAACTCTAATTATAGTAATAAAATCTTTATAATTGCGACAAATATATCCCATGTCGTGTGTATAGTTACCTACAACTTTTTATATAACAGACACTGAAAATTTTAATCATCAAACAATGTTTACTATAAAAGTGGATGCAATCTTTAATTAACAAAACACTCTCATCTACTGTCACCTAACCTCAACATCGCATCTTCCTTTCCTCGTTCACCTGCTAATCACTCGCGACCTCATAACTCTCGCTTACAATTTAGTTATACCAGATTTACTAACTAAGATAAAAAAAACTTGTGGCGCAAATGAACATTACGCTTGAGAACATCTTGCGCTATTAACAAACTCTACTTTTCACTTAACGGTGAGTCACCACACACATTCTGAATACAAAACTAAGGGCATCCATTATAGTGAGCTTATGAAAAGCTGTAAAAATGATAAAAAAAAGTTTATGTTTCATTTCATGTTTATGTGGTGTGAAAAGATCATAGTTCGTGTACCTCTTTATAAATTAAATGCATGTATTATATAAGATATTTTATGAAGTTGTAAAGTGTAGAACCATAAGAAGGGGGGGTGAATACAGTCTTTACGACTTTTCCAAACTTTTTAAGGCTTCAAGCCTCAAAGAAATCGAGTGGTGAACTATCTACTTAACAACACAACCAAGAAGTAGAGAGAGATATATAAACACCACGATATATACTGATTCGGGATGGGGGGTTTATATCATTCGTAAGTCCAGTTGCGAATTCACGACACCAGTATAATCCTTACGGTGGACTATAAACCATATGCAACTTCACTCCACCGATATGCTTAAAGATCGGCGCTTATAAAGAAGAGTTACTCCCTACAGTATTTCGCCCTTAGAAACCACCCACAAAGACTAGTGATTCGACTTAACCACAAAGAACTTTCCCTTTGGAAGTATCAAACTCCACTAGATCAACATCGATCTATGCTTGACCATAAAGGTACAAGACTTCACTTACAACCAAATTAAATGATAGTTGATATAAGAATCAGACCCTAACCGAACCTAGAGACTCGATTCTAATAGAAAGGGTATAGAGAAGAAGACCTCGACTCAACACACATGTGTAGATTAGGCAGTTGTGTAGCTCTGTTGCAGAGATGTGTTCTTCAAATATGATATAAGAGATTAGAACACAAGAAGTGTATTGGACTTAGAGCGGTAGAGAAAATAAATAGAGGGAATGGCTTATTTCAACGTAAGGGTTCATATTTGTTCTATTCCGTTGATAATAATGGAACAATTTTGGTCATAGGAACAATACAGTCTTTACGACTTTTCCAAAGTTTTTAAGGCTTCAAGCCTCAAAGAAATCGAGTGGTGAACTATCTACTTAACAACACAACCAAGAAGTAGAGAGAGATATATAAACACAACGATATATACTGATTCGGGATGGGGGGTTTATATCATTCGTAAGTCCAGTTGCGAATTCACGACACCAGTATAATCTTTACGGTGGACTATAAACCATATGCAACTTCACTCCACCGATATGCATAAAGATCGGCGCTTATAAAGAAGAGTTACTCCCTACAGTATTTCGCCCTTGGAAACCACCCACAAAGACTCGTGATTCGACTTAACCACAAAGAACTTTCCCTTTGGAAGTATCAAACCCCACTAGATCAACATCGATCTATGCTTGACCATAAAGGTACAAGACTTCACTTACAACCAAATTAAATGATAGTTGATATAAGAATCAGACCCTAACCGAACCTAGAGACTCGATTCTAATAGAAAGGGTATAGAGAAGAAGACATCGACTCAACACACAAGTGTAGATTAGGCAGTTGTGTGGCTTTGTTGCAGAGATGTGTTCTTCAAAGATGATATTGGACTTAGAGCGATAGAGAGAATAAATAGAGGGAATGGCTTATTTCAACGTAAGGGCTCATATTTGTTCTATTCCGTTGATAATAATGGAACAATTTTGGTCATAAGAACAGAGAGAAATATAATAAAACATTATAAATCACACGTACGCAGTGAAAAATCATCCCAAAGGGATTTCCTATGATATACACGAATTAAAATATAAATAAACGTATCTCTTGTTATCGAATTCAATTGAAACAACAGAGCTTAAGAACCCTTCTTGTTCTTATAGAACCCCACGAAACACATATAAGTCACTAAAGGAAGTGACATCTATGATGTATCCACACAACACGTCATCGTGTGCTACCTGGATGTTAGTTCTTAAATCACGATCAAAACAACAAACTCATGATTTGTTGTTAGTAGGGAAATCAGGTAAGAGAACTCTAGGTGATTAGGGTGCCAATTAATTTTAGGGTTTTAGGAGAAGAGAAAAGATCAACCAACTTGTTTCTAAGGGATTTGTATTTATAAGTTATATCTAAGACATTCCTAATACAATACAAATAACTTAAGGAACAAGTTTTGGTTTTGTTTCCTTCATTTTTACCCTAGGCTGTCTACTATTGGACTATCCATATTTATTTTGGACTTGGTTAATTAACATGTCCATCACGCATTTAATTAATTAGCCTTTAGTTAAATAATACGTCTAACATATTATTTAACGACCATTAACCGTTTCGTGAAATAATTACTAATATAATTAATATAGTTACAATAAATATATTAATTACATTATAAGTGGTAGTACGTCGGTGTATATGTGTGTGACCCCATAGGCTCACGTATCTCAGACTGTCTAATTATTTACTATGATATGAGCATATCCTAATAGCTCCCACTTGTGAATGTCATAGTCATAAATAACTTATACAAGCAAAGGTTAGCGTCTAGCAACACGCCAATGCTCCCAGAAATACCTGAGTGCGGTTTCGTAAAGTGTCCCACTTTTAAATGGTTTATTCATATTCATACTTTTGTTTCAGATATCATGTTAAAAATGGATATTGATCAAAGTCATCCATTATTTAACGATTCTGTTTCTCGCTTTAGATATTGAACAAGATTATCAAACGTATGAAGATCCATCTTGACTACAGTTTAGGCATGGCCATACACACGTCTATTTAATTCAACGAGAGGCCCAGTAGTATCTAACTTCATAAACACGTGGAGGAACACATCTTATTTTGACTGCACATGTCATCATATGCTTCACAACACTTCTGCAAATAGCCTTTATAACTACCCTATTCATGATAACGTTTAACTAGAATCAATAAATGTCATCCACGCATGCAAGGCCTATTTGCATCTCAAGTCTGAAGATGAGTATAATACAACCACTTACAAGTTTCACTTAATGACGCCAATCTATAAAGTGAATTATCGTTGGTTGAGATACTCCAATATTCATAGCCGGTGAATAACATATTAATTTAGCAGACACATCTTTTAATATTAAAATAGTATTATCAATCGCTCACATTTGTCTTAATTCAACAATACTCCTATAATATGTACTTAAGTGTTGGCGTAAATTCATTCACAATGGCTACCGCAAGGGAATCCGCCAACCTTCACCTAAAACACTCATAGAATCTAACCTCTGTCAAGTTCGGAGCCTCCTATCTCAAGGTTCAAAGCCTAATTTATGAAAAGATCTGAAGCCTGACCTCCGACAAGGTTTGAAGCCTATAGGTCGAAGCATCTCTACCTACGAACGTGGGTAGAACCGAGTTGGTCAAACAGAATTGGTCTTACAAAGCTGGTCAAACAAGATATGGTCAATAGCCATTATCTTTGTAAGACTTAGTCAATAGACATGGTCTTTGTAACTATCACCCGTGATCTCTGCCATGACATCTGTAACTGCCTCCCCACACCTTTGTCAAATTTCCTATAAATGAGGAAGCCATCATAGAGGTATGGAACATAACTTAACCCATGAGATATCATACTCTCTACCTTAATACTTCAATAAAATAATCATCATGATTGATTCTCACACCAGAGGTAGCTCCTGGGGGCTTCCCTCGGGCTTAGTCTAATGTAGTGTCTTCTATTTGCGTGTTATCTCGTACTTGGCAACACCACCATCACCCCTAATTTTGTTAATCACCATTGATAGGCTGTTACGTGCGATTTATTGCACAATCAGTGGCGCCATCCGTGGGGCACACAACAATAAGTATTATTTTTTTAAGTCAAATAACCGTTTTCCATAAAAAGTGGTCAAATTCAACCACAATTCCTGACATCCTTGTTACCACATGGAAACATCATTTAAATCTCTAGTTTTATCTATAATCACGAGATCTTCCTCCAACCACTAACTTTACGTTTACCATTTTAACAGCCTCTGTTGGTTTAAATAGAGCAGCCTTTGTTATGGTTTGTATGGGAAAAGAAGGTTCAGTAACCTTCATAGGAGCCTCTATTAGGGTTCATTTTAAGAAGAACGACCAAAACCGTAGCCTCTGTGCAATCTTTGTAGCCTTTGTTGCAACATTCACAACAGCCTTTGTCATAACATCGATTTGGGTTTAAGAAGAAGTCTCTGTCAGGGTTTGTTATAAGAAGAAGGATCGAAATCAGCAGCCTATGTTCCAGTATCCGTGGCAACCTCCGTTGCAGCCTGCGTAAGGGTTGATTTAAGGAATTAAGGCACATAATGGGACACTCAAATAGGGTCGTAAAATCTTTACCACAAGGTGAACATAAACTGTACAATAACGACAAAGGATACCCTTTGCGGATCTGGTATGTTTTCTATGAAACTAATACACTATATTGCCTTTGTTTCATTACAAAACATGTTATCTACACATGAGACTTTTGATATTCATTAAGAGCACTATAAACCATCTTTTAATGAATCTTTGATTTTGACACAATGATCATTAGAGATCATGTAACACTGGCAGAGGTTACCCTATGTTCTTAGAACCTTTGTTTTATGTTGTTTTTAGCATAAAATATAATCCTCGCATATTAAATACGTGGTGATCGTAAATAAGCCTTAAGTTATTTTCTACTAAGCTTTATAATATCACCCGTAATGATAAGTCAATTGTTGACAAAGCCTCTTTTGACAAGGCATTTCACACTATCTCTGTCGAGATGATATAGCCTCTCACTCGCTTACTAGTCTGGGTATACACATATGACTAAGATCTAAACCTGGCATAATATCAATCCCTAGTAGGATAACATAGCATTGTCTTTGTCGTCAAAATTGTAAAGTCTTACTTACACGAGCACCCTATCACAGACTCACCTTGACACATGTAGAGCTGTGCATCTGTAGATTTGACTATAGTACAAGAATTATGTTGATTACCCACGAAAATTACACACCGACACTAATTCATGGGTATTTACCCATAAGTTTCCCATAGATTACCCATGTTGTGAGAATAAATATGTTGATTAAATTTACCCTCGAAATACACATGGGTTTATCGACTAAATTACCCAGGTAACTACTTTTTGTGTGTAATGTGTGGGTAATTTCTTCCCAATAAAATACAAAATGTGTTATCATAGGTAAATATGTGGGAAATCTCATGGGTAAATATATGATACCCGCAATTTACCCAAGCCCTTTATATGCATGGGTAATTTTTTGTTGCTAATTTGTAGGTTAAACTTACTCATAGTTTCACCCACGTCTTGTTTGCGTTATATTTTTGTAACGATAATTTAGTTTGGGAATTTTGTGAGCAAATAATGCTCGTGACTTAAATAGGGATTCTTATAAGGTTCAAGGAAGGGGAGGGATCAGGGCAAGGCATCCCCGCCTCGCCCCGACCCGAAACATATATATACACTCATACGTATATCTCTACACATATAGTAATATGTTAATATGTATGTAATAAAAAATAATTTTCAAACATGCTAGTTGAATGTTAGATTGTGACGTGTGAATCGTATTCTTTGTCATATTTACAAAAATGGAATACGTAGTTTTTAGTCAGATATACATAAATGAAGTTTTTTTTGTGACGGGACCTAACTTATCCTTATTTATAGAGTAAAGTGAAAAATACATCTTTGTGGTTTATGAAATGACCGTCTCAGGTCCCTCGTCAATACTTCGTGCAAATTTCATCCATCCGTTAGTAAAATGAGACACCATACATCCATGAGGACGAACGATGCAAATATTTTGTCAGTTAAAGGGGAAGAGTTAAAGGGGAAGAAGTAAGGAAAAAATACATCCTCATGGTTTGCAAAAATTCTATCTCACATCCTCACGTGCCCAATATTTCCCCTTTAACCGACAAACTATTTGCACCGTTCATCCTCAGGGATGTATGGTGCCTCGCTTTACAAACGGAGGGATGAAATATGTGCGAAGTATTGATGAGGGACGTAAGACGGTCATTTCGTAAACCACAAGGATGTATTTTGTACTTTACTCTTAGTTATATTTAGTAGTATTATTATAAACTATTAAGGCTAGCGTTCAATTGATTATTAATAGGTTCTTGATTCATCAAGTTATTTCATAAAATCGTATTTCTAAAAGTGTAAAAATAATACTTTATTTAGAACGACAACTTTAACAATCTTACAATATTACACCACAAATTTATCTCACACGTCCTAAACAGGACTTGAACTTACAATACAACCTTTTGGTTAGGGAGCTTCACACACTATATGAGGTATCATTGGGACACAATATAGGAGCTGAATCAAATGAATATCATATTGTAAGAATATTATTCAAATGACCTCATGAAACCAATGAGGTGAGAATCTGTATATATAGGGATAATACAACAATG
>BQNB010077252.1:0-30900 GCA_026074375.1 Tanacetum coccineum | reverse complement strand
TTTATCATATAACTCTTATCAATAAATCTATGAACAAACATGATAATTACCTAATTAAAATTAATAAACAAAACCCTAACTCATAAAAAACAACAATTAGAACAAATAAACTACAACAAACACATATATGAGCTTTATATTTGATCTTATAGAACAAAATTAACAAAAAATAAATCAAAATATGTTAATAAACTTACTGTGTTCATCAATTTGAGAAATTATAACAATATGATTTCGTGAATCTGATATACGTGAATCTGAGAAATTATAATGAGATGATTTCATCAATTTGTTCATCATGAATCGGGATCATAAAGAAGAAGAAAAAATGAGATCGTGAATCTGAATAACGAGATGATTTCATCAAATTTGTTCATCGTGAATCAATTTGTTCATCATGAATCGTAGTGAATCTGATGTTGTGTTTATTTTATTGAGAGAGAAAAAAATAGCAGATTGTGGCATGAGAGAAAGAAGGAAAAGAAGAAATGAAAAAATTTAGGCATTAAATATAAAATGTGTGAATTTTCAAAAGAATCCCTTAAAGAATGAAGGAAGTTACAATTAGATCCATGTAGTTTGGTGTGAAAAAAAGGGAGGGGAGGTGGCTTTATCCAACGGTTGTGGATGAGTTTTCTAGGTTTTCTACCGAGATGAGGTTTTCTCATGATCCCATCTCTCTCTCTCTCTATATATATATATATATATTTATATATATATATAGTAGGGATCCAGTGAGAAGTAAATTAAAATAAGAAGTGGTGAGAAGTAACTAAAACCATACATTTGAGATGCAACGACTTGCATTAGATGTATTTCTATTCATTTAGGTGCACCATTTTGAGTTTTGAATATTAATTTGATGTGTAGATGGTGCAAATTGATTTTCATGATTTTGGCACATGCAGAGGAACAAAAAACAAGAGAAAAAATGAAATGCATCTAATATACGTATATGCATCTAATTAAAAGCTAGAAAATACATTATGATGCGTTATAATGCATCTAATATTATATAGATGCATCTAATTTAAGTCGGTGCATCTCGGATATGCGGTTATAGTTACTTCTTATCCTTCTTATTTTAAGAAAACTTCTTATTTGATCCTAACTCTCTCTCTCTCTCTCTCTCTCTCTCTCTCTCTCTATATATATATATATATATATATATATATATAGTAGGGATCCAGTGAGAAGTAAATTAAAATAAGAAGTGGTGAGAAGTGACTAAAACCACACATTTGAGATGCAACGACTTGCATTAGATGCATTTTTATTCATTTAGATGCACCATTTTGAGTTTCGAATGTTAATTTGATGCGTAGATGGTGCAAATTGATTTTCATGATTTTGGCACATGCAGAAGAATAAAAAACAAGAGAAAAAATGAAATGCATCTAATAAACGTATATGCATCTAATTAAAAGCTAGAAAACACATTATGATGCATTATAATGCATCTAAGATTATAGAGATGCATCTAATTTAAGTCGGTGCATCTCGGATATGCGGTTATAGTTACTTCTTATCCTTCTTATTTTAAGAAAACTTCTTATTTGATCCTAACTATATATATATATATATATATATATATATATATATATATATATTGTTGAGTTAAAATAAAAAGACAAATATCCGTGAAAAGAATAATTAAGAATTTATAATTAAAAGTTCTAGAAAAATTCTGACAAAATTCCACAAGATCGGGTATGTTGGTGCATAAAAAGTTGTGAATGAAGTTTTTCTAATTTTGAGTTTATATACGTTTTTAATGGAAAAAATGAAATCTTAATGCATAAAATTTTTTTGATGCACAAAATCAAATTTTTTAACTTGTTACAGTTTGATGCACAATAAAATTTTGATGCAAAAAGTCAAAAGAATTTGGGTACAAAAACAAAATTTTGATGCACAAAAAGCGATTAAATACAATTATGTGCATCAAAAGTTTTTTTTTGCATCAAAATTTTGTTTTGTGTGCAATAAAAAACTATAAAAACTCAACATTAAAAAAACTTTCTTTTCAAAGTTTTATGCGCACCAACATACCCAATCTTGTGGATTTTTTTAAAAATTTTTAGAGAACTTTTTAAAAAAGATTCCTTCTTATATTTGTCACGGATATTTGTCCTTTTATTTTAACTATATATATATGTATATACATGTATGTATATACATGTATGTATATATATATATATATATGTATATATATATATATATATATATATATATATATATATATATAAGGAAAATGATTATTCATAATAATATATAAAATGATTAACTTACTAACATATCATCAAACTGAAATACATTTAAACAAGACATTAAATTTATTTTATATTTAACTTTTTCTTTCTCATTTTTCTAAAATTGATATTTTCTTATATTAACTAAATTTAAGGAAGAATTACATGTATATCCTTTCTGAAGATTAATATTACATAAATATCCTTCTCAATTTTGGAATTACATCAATGTCCTTTTTAAACATTTATAATTACATCAATATCCTTCACAAACTTTTAAATTCTCATATATATTCAAAAATCAATTAAATCATAATTATAATTATTTTAAGTTTTGAAAGTATAATATATCTTTTATTGGTCTCTTATATCGATCATAATTATATTTTTCATATATACTTTTTGGCCTCGAAGGATGAAAGAACATGTTGATTTTCGGATATACATGAGAATTCAAAAGTTTGAGAAGGATATTGACCTAATTACAAAACTGATAAGGATATTGATGTAATTACCCAAGTTTGGGAATGATATTAACGTAATTACAAAAGTGAGAAGGACATTTATGTAATATTGAACTTTAGTAAGAATATAGATGTAATTGCCCTTAAATTTAATATACCACATAGTATGTTTGCGATGCATTAAATAATTAAGTTATACAAAATTATACGTAACGAGTAGGTATGCCCGCGCTCCGCTGCGGGGCGATTAGCGGGCATCGTTTTGGATTGGCGGAAGTGGATCCGGTGGTGATTGTCGTGGTCGTTGCGATATATCAGTGTGGGTTTCTTGCTTATGCTCAAGACATATTTAACTTCAATACACCATGAAAAGACAACATTCCAAAACTGATTGATTCTTATACCACCCTAACATGAGCGACAACACACGACAATAATAAAACCGCAAAAGGATATATATCCGAAGATTATCAAGTTAAAAACACCCAATATTTTTTTCCTAGAATCATAGCCGGATAGAAGACCAAGCACTGGATGCGATGGAGTTACTGAGGTCCCCGTGTACATCGACTGCATTGACCTAACATTAAAAGACTGATAAGGGATATTGATGTAATTTCACCAAAGCTGGGAAAGATATTAAACGTAGTTACAAAAAGTGGAAGGACATTATGAAATATTGAACTTAGTAAGAATATAATGTAATTGCCACCTAAAATTTAATATAACCACATAGATATGTTTTAGCGATGACCATTAAATAATTAAGTTATTCAAAATTATACGTAACGAGTAAGGAAAATGCCCCGCTCCGTGCTGCGGGGACGATTAAGCAGGGACATGCGTTTTGATGGCGGAAGTGGATCCTGTGGTGATTGTCGTGGTCGTTGCGATATATGAGTGTGGGTTTCTTGCTTATGCTCAAGACATATTTAACTTCAATACACCATGAAAAGACAACATTCCAAAACTGATTGATTCTTATACCACCCTAACATGAGCGACAACACACACCATACACATAAAACCGCAACGATATACTATCCGAAGATATAAAGTTAAAAACACCCAATATTTTTTTCCTAGAATCATAGCCGGATAGAAGACCAAGCACTGGATGCGATGGAGTTACTGAGGTCCCCGTGTACATCGACTGTTTAGTTTTCCAGCAGTCGCTAGTTCAACTTCTTTTTTCCAAGCTGTAAGCGACGAAGGAGAATTCTTCAAACCTGATCAGGAACGAAACGCCTATTAGTATCATTTTAAAAAGGAGAGTTAACAACTTGTGTCGTATAATGCAATTCAAGATCATGTAATAAAAAACTTATGAACTAAGTAGGCACATCATTCATAGTCCAACTAATAAAGTCATCAAGTTTATACAAAATTGTGATCCCTGTCCTATCTTTGTAAATAAAAACTGAATTAACTAACGAACATACGACATTACAGCCTGATAAAGGTAATCTAAACGAAGACATGTAGGCTGAAGAAACTACATAGTGATGTCATTGAGCGAAGGCGATGATCTTACAGTTGAGTAGCATATGCAGGAAAAAGCAAACATAGTACTTCTTTGTTGCAGCTATTTTCGCACTTCAGCTCACTTGAACAAATCCATTACCCGACAAGTTTGAAACGATTTAAATACTTTGTAACATGGTATATGAAAAATGAATAATAAACGATGCTTTTAAAACTTATTTAAAGAAGAAGAAAAACTATATTGTGCGTATTTAGTTTACGTAAAGTCGGAGTTACGATGACCGAATCATCTCGACTTTAAGCTATCATCAAAACTACATGCATATAACAGATACGCACGATTTCAATAGCTTAAAGATAAATTTAATAGTATATTTTATAAAACAAACTCATTCTGAGATATATTAAACTATGTTTTTTATATCTCTCAAAAGTCAACACATTATTGTCATAGTTTCAGTATGGCTGCCTCATTGATCTTTCTTCTCCTAGCTCTACAAAATTCGTGTCCATAGTAAAATACCTATTTAACCTATTTTCTTATTGCAATTAAAGCCTTATGCTTCCCCAATTAAGTAACAACGAATCATTACGATTCTTCTGTAAAGCATGACAGATGCTCCTAATGTTGCTAGAAAAGCATGTAGGGTTCTTTAGTTTGTTGCCCAATGACTGATTATCGAACTATCACAGCTTTAAATGTCAAAAGAACGGCAAATCACTAATATTATGGAAAACACGTAAATATCTAAAAGTACGCTGCACTAAAAGTACGTGTGCACTAATTTCAGGTGTCATTATACATCTAATGCCTAAAATTAGCCACGTATATCTAATGCCAAAAAGCCCCTGCACTAATGATGACTATAACTAATATACACATTAGATGTAAAGTCAACTATGGGAAAAGTCCATGTTTATACATTTTGTAATTCACCTACAATTCAAACTCATACTACAACTTTTCGACAGAAAGAATTAATAAATAAAAAAACATACCTTTTTACAGAATTACCGTTAGCTGACATGGCAGCTGAATAAGGAGCCTTTTCGTCTCGCTCCTCGTAATCAAGAAGCTCTTCCTTGTAAGCATCGTCATCCTTAATCTCAGTTTCCCCTGTCACAACTACCAACGGTTTCAATAACTAGATCCTTGTAAAGTTTTCAACATAAGATATTTATACGTTAGACGATCAAACCTGAGCTCGTTTTCATAATCCATCAACAATGGCTTTAGCGCACGCCTCAGCTCCTCCTGTTGCTCAGACTATTGCTCAGGACATAGCTCTAATATCCTATCAAAACTAATCTTTAATTGAAACTGACACATTAAACAGTGGAACAAAAAAGAATACCTCTGCTTTCTGCACTGCGTCTGCGGCTTCAAATAAACTTACATGTTTACTGCAACCAATTAGAAGAAATAAACATTACTTTCACGCAACTTGTTCTTCTACCCATACGAACGATAACAAAAAATAATGTAATTAGAGTTGATAAACTCACAAAACCGATTTATGTTCAACTCAGAGTATGTAATTTCATGATTTGATTTTGCAATCATATTCTCCATCTTAAGATCTTCCGTAAATGAATCTGCTAAAAAATATATCAAAAGAATCAAAGCTTTATAATTAAATTCAATAATTACATATCTACCATTAGCTCAAATCACTTTCTTGCAAATAATTCTACACGATTTACAAATAAAAGAAATTTCGAAAGACAACCAAGGACAACAGTGTATTTTTTTAATTCTTTTACGTATGGTTATCCATATTAGTTGAAAACAAAAATTGAAACCCCGACCATTTTGTAGTTTGAACTTATACAGATTTGAGGTCAGCTAAATCCTTGCAGCTAGTTCTTGGTAAGGTTTAGTGGAGCGAAGAATCAGGAAATTATACCTCGGATAATATTCCATCTACCGGATGAAAGTACATAATTGTTTAAAATGATGACTCCATCCGAACAAAACATATCCTCTAGTTCATAATCTTGTTCCATTCGCTTGGTTGTGTAGTCCGAGGCACCTTCTGTATACCTGTAACAACATTGGATTGCAGAAAGTTAGTACACTTCAGTATTGAGATTAAACAATTAAGTTGCAAAATACAGCTTCGTGTCACTGCACACCACTATACGATATGTAAAATTATACCCTAAAAATAAGAAAAATGTAAGACTTCTTAAAACTTGCCTGGCATGTTTACGAAGAAACACCTCCTAGCCGAATAAGTGAAGCAACGGCCTTTAGCACGCCAAGAATATATATATAGTTATATACAACTCAGAAGGGTAGAGCATCGAAGAAACTCGGATCGACCCGGTGCTTCAAGGAATTGCCCATAAAAAATTTTGATTGGCTCAAAAGGGTAGAGCATAGGAGAAACAGAACATATCTGCCATGGCTGCAACTTTAGTAAGTTGCCACGCCAAGATGCAGACCGCCTCCTCTCTTCCTCCCTACCGATAAACTCATCATTGCCTTTTATAAAACAGTATTAACGCGAAGCTCCGAAACGACATCAGCAAAGTAAGCATTAGGAAACAAAACGTAAGCCAAGCGGATTGCATAAAAAATAATCAGCGGGCATTATAAGCCAAAACAAATCATGGTGCAAACGCGTAATCCACAACTGCAAATGTAACAATTCGCCTCGCCGTGGCTACACACGCAAAAGGCAGTCACAAATCTAGTTGAACGCACCAACACAAAGATGTGAGTGCATGTACAGTAGTGGTGTAAATGCAGTCCACGGTTATAGACGACAACAAGTAGTATCAGCCGTTAAAACATCAGCAAAGCGGCCAACGTAATCAAACATATCCAATGATACATATGTATGCCACATAGAAAAGCAATCCGGACCAACAGTTCTTCCCGGTACCCACCCGATCCACCAACACACACAACACCCGATCCACTAAACAATTGTCATAAAACCCGTAAGCATTAGCAAACAAAGCGTATTGCTTATTAACGGCAGAATATTTTGAAAAAGCAGTAACCAAATAAGTAATAGTGCATTCGAGATGACCCGAATAGCAAATGGGTATTTATACTTTTTGGTAATGGTTTCAGCAAGCAATTATATGAACCTTGAAATTACAATTAATAAAAAAAATAAAACTTATCGAATACGAATACTATGAGTTTAACAATTAGAAAACACGAATTCAATAACCTGTGTATTTTCCATTAGGGTGTTTGGATTGGCTTATTTTTTTAGGGTTATGAGCTCATTTGAATTTAAAGAAACCTCTCATAAGCTTTTTTCAAATTCAAATAAACCCGTAAGCCTAAACAAATAAGCTAATCCAAACACCCCCTAAAACTTAACAAATTTGCACTTAGAGCTTAATTGTAAAGAATAATAAAAAAGATTGAATTTTTATAAAGTTTTAATTAATAGTGACTGATATTGAGATTAAAATAAAAAGGGTGTAACCTATGAGTGTTCCTGAGATTATAGTGCAATCGGTAAGAGCACAACCACCACTACTACAAAAACAACTTTGCGAAAAAATCTCGTGTGAAATTTCCCACGGAATACCCACAAATTACCCACCGAATTGGTGACAAAATTTCAGTGGGAAATATGTCGCAATTTTCCCATGGATTTTCCACTATTTACACATTAAATTGTTGACCAAGTTTTCGTGTGAAATCCTTGTGAAATCCGTGGCAAATTTCCCACAGATTTTCCACTATTTTTGTTGATTCGACATCCGTGGGAAAATTCTGGCAAATTTCACACATATTTGCCACGGCTACAGTTATGTGGTAGGAAATACGTGTGTAAATACCCACAAATTTCCCATAAAAAATATCGTCTTTACGTTTCTGCCTACTTACACATTCTCACGTTACTTAGTATGCCTATATATGTGTTTTTAGTTTCATATTATATGTGTTTGTTTATTAACGTAACTATTCATGTGAGTATCGCAAGTGTACGTGTTGGTTTATGTATAACCTTTTGTGTAACAAATCATTACGTATGAATGAGTATCTACACGTGTGTGTTCCACATGTCCGTTTATGACATTCATTGTATCGATGGATGTTTTGTATGTAAGTATACGGACTTGTATATGCCTGAACGTGTAACCATATCGTAAAAGTAAAAGAAAACGATTATGTCCGTGGGAAAGTCGTGGGTAATTTCCCACAGATTACCCACCAAGTTGATAAATCCGTGGGAAATACGTGTGTAAATACCCACAGATTTTCCACAAAAATATAGTCTTTACATTTCTGCCTACTTACACATTCTCACGTTACTTAGTATGCCTATATATGTGTTTTTAGTTTCATATTATATGTGTTTGTTTATTAACGTAACTATTCATGTGAGTATCGCAAGTGTACGTGTTGGTTTAGGTATAACCTTTTGTGTAACAAATCATTACGTATGTATGAATATTTACACGTGTGTGTTCCACATGTCCGTTTATGACATTCATTGTATCGATAGATGTTTTGTATGTAAGTATACAGACTTGTATAAGCCTGAACGTGTAACCATATCGTAAAAGTAAAAGAAAACGCTTATGTCCGTGGGAAAGTAGTGGGTAATTTCTCACAGATTACCCACCAAGTTGATAAATTCGTGGGAAATACGTGTGTAAATACCCATAGATTTCCCACAAAAATATTGTCTTTACGTTTCTGCCTACTTACACATTCCCACGTTACTTAATATGCCTATATATGTGTTTTTAGTTATATATTTATGTTTAATAACGTTACTATTTACGTGAGTATCGCAAGTGTATGTGTAAGGTTAGGTAAAACTTATATGTGTAAGAAATAATTGCATATGTATGAGTATCTACACGAACATGTTTTGTATGTCGGTCATGACCTTCATTGTATCATTATATGTTTTGTGTGTAGATATAAAGAATGGATTTGTTCGAGAACATGTAACCATATCAAAAAAGTAAAAGATTAAAAATGACGAGAATTAATCGGTAATTTCTTACACAAAACCGTACCACTCTTAGCATTATTTGAGTGGCTAATGGATATAGACTTAATACATGAAAGTGTGTCTAAAGCCTCCGTATCGAATTCCCGGAACGTAGAAAAAGCAAATGGTATGAACTTGTATCCGTTGTCCTAACATATGGACGCATACTTCCTTTTATTCTTATCCACGGCATTGTGCAAGGATACCCTAGGAGCCCAGGAGGTCGCCCTCATACCAGCAAAAGGAGAGATGCCGGTCACATCCAAGCATGCGTCTTTACCTTGGAGCCAATTAAATAGTAAAAGGTCTACGGGTCACAGAAACTCAAGAGATTTATTATTATTATTTACCTTGGAGCTAATTTTGCCTATGTAACGGGCAGAGAAGTGGATTCACCATCATCGTTTGTACTTAACTATTTTTTGGTGTAATAAAATTTACCAGGAAACACTTTACCCAATAAAAATCAAGAAACCAAAAACCAAACCGAGAAAATCTAAAACCAAAAAAACTCGCCCGACCCCGACTCGAGCTTTATAATTATAAACGAGCCAACCTTTGGCGGGCTTTAACTCGAATCGTTCCTATCCCATGTATCACTAAAAGAATAAACTGTACTCTCAGTTCTGGTCTTAATTATGAAGAGCGGGAAAACGAAAATTATTGAGAGCGGGAGAAAAAGGAAGTAAAAGCCTAAAAGGGAATAAACGAAAATTATCCGTGGAAAAAGGCCTTTACCCACGTGATTTCCCACGGATTTTACAGTGGGAAAAACCAGTTTGTGTAATAGTGCACCCATCTATCATCACCAACGTCACCAACCAACCACCAACGCCACACACCGTGAACTGCGGTAACGAAGAGGTTGGTGGCATCGAAGAGTGCGTATGATTTCATTTTTAGAGAGAGAGTGACATGAGTTTCTGAGATCCGTTTTTAGAGAGGGCTTGGTGGATTAGGTGTTGTGTGTTTGATAGTGGAAGGATACGTAGAAGGAGGGATGAGGGTGAAGAACTGAGTGGGGAAGGATTGAGATAGTAAATACCGGTTGGATCCAGGCCGGATATGGACCGTGCCAGGCGGGTCGGGCAGCATTTAATGCACCGGATATGGACCGGGCCAAACGGGTCGGCCACGGGTTGGGGTAGCATTTAATGCACCCGACATTCCTGGTTTTTGTATTGTTTTATAATTCTATTACTAGTATACTCATTTGTCGCATAATACGACGTCAGCCCAAAAAAACGGGCCCAAAATGAAGAAAAAAAATTTGCCGGTTAAAAAACGAAAAATAAATAAAATTTACAAAACGGACCCTCAAGTTTTAACAATTTACGACTTTTTTTATATGATAAACTTTATTTATCAAATATATAACACATGTCTACCGATTCATTCAGATAAAAAAATACCCGCGAAAAGATCATTCGCGAATTGTCGAACAAAACTAGCCCAATATTGCAAAAGCTTCTGACATACGAATAATTTTATAACAAAATGTTGAAGCTTTAAATATATATAAAGGATATATATATAATACTATATAACCTATATATATATATATATATATTATATATCATAGTATATATATAAAGGTGTATTTATTCAAAATAATAGTTAATATATATATAGATATAGTAGTATAAACTTTCAAACACACAAAGCCCTAAACTACCATAATAACTTTAAAAGAAACGACATGGTCAGAAATGAATGGCGTTGAACGGGGGGGGGGGGGGGGCATGGGACGGTATATTTTTGAAAAATAAAATTTCAAAACATACCATAAACTAACTAATAACTTTAAAATAAACCGCAGAAATTAAAGACGTGCAATTCTATGAAAGTTTAAGTTATATAAATAACCCTATAGTTTTTGCTATTTACGACTATTTTATATAACAAACTCTCTTTCACAAATATCTAACAGATATCCGTCGACTTCTTTGATAAAAAATATACCGACGACTACGCCTCTAAATTACGAACAAAACGAGCCCAATATTGATACTTTTGAGATGTGTACGTGTTTGTAAAAACGTCGACGATAAATATATACATTTAAAAAATATATTTTTAAAACACACCCTTAACCTACCTATTAACTTTAAAAACTACCCTAAAGTTTAATGAAAGCTAAATATGTAGAAGTGTAGGTAGTCTAAAGGCTAATATTGGACAAATCTATGAAAGTTTACTTCTTACAAAAAAAATTACTGGCTACACAATTACGATAATGCATCTTCGAAAAATAAACAAAAATAGCTCCGCCGCAACGCGCGGGCCGAAATAACTACCAAATATATATTCGACAACCAAAGATAAATAAGCTCGCCGCCACGCGCGTGGCAATAGATTTCAATTGTACAAACAAGTAAAGTTACATTAGTTCAAGTATTATACAAATTTAAGCAAAACGAAAGGCTTTTCCTTCCAAATTTATGCAACATAAAGTTAAAAAAAAAAGCGAAAACTTTTGAATGAAGCTTTAGTTTTTATGTAATCGATTCACAAAAAAATAAGCCTCATCGCAACCCGTGAGCTATCATGCTTGTTATCACTCAAGAACACACACGACATTAACGCACCGAATGCTTATCAAAACAATACATCATCACCGCTATTCGTGATACTCGTTCATATTTAATTCTTATTCATCTACTAGTAACTTCCATCTTTTCCAATGCGTTGACATTGGACTTTTGTAATCCAGCTTAAATTAATTACTCGTAATAACGTTTAAACAATCCAATATTTAAAACAAACGATAAAAAAATAACTATTAATTGTCAGTGAAAGCGTGGTTTGTTTTTGCGTAGCTAACTAGTAATACCTACAAAAAGATCATATTAATATTATAACATAACTACATACATGTCATCTACAAGATCTTGCAAGAAGTATGCTAATAAGACATATGTTATTATTGATTCATTGACAGTATACGTACATCCCTTTAATTATGAATAGGTATGTATAATTCTACTTCAAATTTTTTGAATGGCTAAAGTATTTGTTTTAAAAGAAAAGACAAAAAGAACAAAAAAAAAGAAAAAAAAAGCTAGATCAAGTTATTTACATAAAGAATGATGGTCAGTGTACTTGAATTTAGATTTAGATTTAAGATATATTTTAAGAAAAAAAGTAGAAGAATTTTTTTTTTAATGTTATAATATTATTATTTTTAAAATATATAAAAATAAAATAATAAATTTAATATTATAAATTATGTTTTTAATCAAAACAAGGTTGAGATGGAACATGGCCCATCATTTTTGCAAAGAAACAAGAAATGTCAGTTGAATTTTTCTATCCCTGACTCTTTGCCCTTGATTCGAGTATAGCAAATATTCATCCTTGATGCCAAACCTTGGGCTCAGCTTTTTTTTTTTTTTACCAAACATGGTTTTCTTGTCGGTCTAAAATCCCATGATAAAATCATGAACCAAACGGACCCTAAAGTTTTGTTTTTTTTTCTTTTTCTTTTTGAACATTTTAATTAGTAAAAAATACATACACAAACACAACCATGGTAGATGGTTAAAATCCTCTAGAAATTAAGAATAAAATAAAAAATATAAAAATAATTGAAAGGTGACAAATGTCATTTCTTTTATTGTTTTTATTTTGTCAGTTTTTTAATATTATTATTCTTTACTGATTAACATTGTGTTTTTTTTTTATGATACCATGAAAAAAACCGGAATTCTCATCTCCTTCTACCGCCCATTTAATTTTAGCCTTTTGAGCCCTTTCCTTCGATTCTAAATTATCTATCTTTTGGATTTGATGAAGAATAGCTAAGCGGGAATTGACCAGCTCTTCATTCCCAAGCCCTCTATCAATATCCAGATCAATTTCCTCCAACTGTTTTTTAAGTCTAAGCTGATCGTTTTTCCGGGTCCCCGAATTACTCTTATTCCAAATACGAATCTGATTCTTAAGATTTCTAAGTTTATTCATCAAACTTAGAAGAGCATTATTTCCCACCATAGGACTGTTTTTCCAAGTGTTCTCCACAAATGTGTTAAAACCATCCATCTCAAGCCAATGATGGAAAAAACGAAATGGAGTAGGGCCATAATCGTAACCATTTTCTTTAAGAAGAATAGGCCGATGATCCGACAAGAATCTCTCCAATGTAACAGCTTTAATGTTCGGGCTTCCACTAATAACACTCTCCGAAACCAAGAATCTATCTAACTTGCTCATCTTTGTTTTGGATTAGAGTTGGTTCGAGTTGTTAATCGGCTTGTTAGCTTATTTTCGTTTGGAGATTATGGCGTTATGGATTGAGATTTGGATTAGTTTGGTTTTATTTCGCACTATGGAGTATGTGTTCATATTTATTGTCTCCGGGTCACGCATAGCTAATTTCGGGTTTCACCTTTTCCTTATCTCTTTTATTTCTTTATGATTTTGCTTATTGACATATTTAGCTTAGTCACTATTAGTGTAGTCTTACTCGTTTCTAGTTGTATAGTTATGGCTTAGTGTGGGGGAATCTGATGTGTGCTAAAATACACATCATTTATAACCCAGAAAACACTATTAATTAGACTAAAAATGCTAAAATATGGATAATTATCTCGCAAATATGTTTATTTGGTATTTTTATGTCTTGCAGGTAAAAGGATTGAAAACGGAGCAAAAACGAGAATTATCGGGTTCGATTTGATCAAGTTTTTATTATTATTCAAAGCCAAGATGAAGTCGTGAAAATTCTCCGAGCATGCCATTGGAAAGAGCACGAAACTTCTAGTTCAACGGTGCCTTCATCTCTTATTGGGCCAGCCCGACACCATTTATATGGGTCGGACCGACTCATACTTATTAAAGCTCAAGTTTAACTTTTATACATTTGCCATTACATCTTTATCAAACATTTTCGTGATGACAACAAACTTAAATACATTTCATCAATTATATATATATACTATGTTTAGGTTAAAACTACGTCGTTTTGACGTAGTTGCTACAGTAACCGGCCCATCGGGCTCCCACTTTGGGCCGGCCCATTTGACTTTTTTTTTCGTTTTGACATACTTGCTACAGTAACCGGCCCATCGGGCTCCCACTTTGGGCCGGCCCATTTGACTTTTTTTTTTAACTAGGCAACTTTAAAAAAAATCCACGGTACAAAATAGAAAACAAAATTACAGAAGTACTTATTTATTTA
The DNA here is from genome assembly GCA_026074375.1 of Tanacetum coccineum. NCBI lineage: Eukaryota > Viridiplantae > Streptophyta > Magnoliopsida > Asterales > Asteraceae > Tanacetum > Tanacetum coccineum. The sequence goes on along the minus strand of BQNB010077252.1, from coordinate 16,541 downwards.
GATCAAAAAATATCCGCGACATGGACCAAACACATAAGCCCATATAAAAAAACTATTAAACATGAGACCGAAAAAATAAATCCGCACAAATTAATATAAAAAAATTGCTCGGCACAAAATAGGAAAAAATATTACAAAAGTACTGATTTATTCAGATAAAAAAATACCCACGACATGACGCCTAACACATAAGCCCATATAAAAAAACAAACTATTAAACATGAGACCGGAAAAATAAACCCGCACAAAATAAAAAAAATAAAAAATTTAACGTCTCGCATCAACGCGCGAGCAATCATGCTTAACACATATTTACCCAAATCTCATAAAATTATATTAAAAAAAAACCCAAATAGCAAAAAAAAAAAAAAACCTTTAAACATGAGGCCCAACAAATAAGCCCATATAAGAAAAAAAAAACAAAGTATTAAACATGAGACCGAAAAAATAAACCAACATAAAAAAAATTAACGTCCCGCAGCATCGCGCGGGCAATCACGCTTGTTTGAACTATGATTAGTTGAGTTTGGGTCAATTCGCGTCAAGTCCGCTTAAGCCGGGTTGATGTAAAAAAAAACACAAGTAAAAAACGAAAAAAGGTAAGGGAAAATATAGGAAGAAAAAGAGTTAAACAACATTAAAAGATAGTAAGATATCTCTTCAACATTTTGATGGTGAGGGTTGATACTAGGAGTGTCTTTCAAAGAAAAAGAAAAAACGCACTTAAGAACATCTACTATGGTGGACCTTTTAAAAGGTCTAAACATTTATAAAATCATTAATTTACAAAGCTTTTGATTTTATAAATCTTGTTCCACTATGGATAAACCTTTTTCTAGTTTATAAAATAGTTAACAATTACACATGCATTAAATTATGAAAAGGTTCAAGATCTTAGATCTCTTCATTCCACACGGACATAAAACATAAACTCACTATGATTAAAACAAAGTATAAACTTTTTCATGTGTTTTAAACCTTTTCTTGAAATGACCATAGTGGATGCCCTAATAACATAAGTGTCTAATGGTGTCTAAGGCTAGTCCCAGTAAGGACACTGACTGACATATATTTTTCATGTTACATTAGTTTTTTTTCGCTGGCGATCTATAGGCGACCTTTTAGCCACAATAAAGCGATCTACAATACAAAAAACATACCCCACAAAAATACATTTTAATTAAATTATGACATGCACGACATCGATAGTATATACAAGCAACATCTCAATCTTTCATCATCCGACCTACGCGCGATTGAAACATCACAATGGGGGCGATCCACTTTTTTCTTAGTCGACCTACATGCTCGACCCACAACATTTCACCATTGTGACCGGCCTAAGTAAATCATCACAATAAGAGATCGTTATAAGGATCGTATAAAATAAACATCATCTTAGTTTTATGTGTAACAAAAAGATTTGTATGGTTTTTTGGAAAGAAAAGAAAAGTTATTCAATGTATCAAAGATCAATGATTAAATATTTGGGTAAAAGCTATTTATGCTTAATATACTATCCTATAATACTCATTATGCTTCATCTACTCCTAATATTGTCATTCTACACGGCATAAATAATTTGTTGAGGGCAATTTGGTCATTTCACACACTTCATCTGCTTCCTCTTTATATTTTCAGATTTTTTAACAATTGTCATCAAACTTGTCCATATCCGGATAGAACCTCAAACATCAAATATTGGTCTTTTTTTATACGTTTCCATCATTCAATCTTGTATAAAAGATTCTCTTATAGTGGTATACAGAGTTTCAAACTCTAAATCGAATTAACATCCAAAAGTTGTTGACAATTTCAAAATCGTGGTTTTTTAGTAATGATAGTATGTGAACTTGGGTTAACTAGTAAAATTAGCGGAAGTTCTCATCAACTTCCTATTCCATTTTTTTGATGACTCCGAGGACAATGACGAAGACGACGATGATTCGGATCCAAATGAAATGAAGGAAGTTCACGTTTGTTACCCATATTCATGAACAAATACACGACCCATATTAACGAACGAATATACGTGTAGACGGAGGATATCGAATTCACACGTTAATATACAATTCCTAACGTATAAAAAGATGATTATGTGTAAGGCTGTATCTTATTCATTTAACAATTCCTAACGTATACAACCTTATAGCTAAAATAAGACAAAATCATTCATTATCAAGGAAGTTAAGGTTTCTTCGTAATATGCTATGTTTACCAGTTTACATATGCTTTTCTAAATGGATAGGGAAGAAGACATGGGTATTTTCGTCTTTTCATTTGAAAGGTGCGGCCTCGGATATGTATAATGTTTGGTTGACCGAAACAACGTTAAGTTAAATGACAGCATAATGAATATTCTAGAATAATACATTAAGCATAAATAGTGTTTACTCTAAATATTTAAATATGATACGGGACATTTACCGACATGAGTAAAATTTAAGATTGCTACGTCTCCTACTTGCCAAGTAGTACTTGGCCTCCTACTTGCCAAGTAGTACTTGGCCGTCTTACTGTGTTTATTTCAACAAGGGCCCAATATTGTTGGTTTGTTTCCTTTTTCTTTATTTAAGAGAAAGTGTAGATATTATTCTTAAGGTGAAATACAAGTTATAACACAGAGGTTTAATTAAGATCACAAAAAACAAAGCGTGGATTTAGTTGTAGAAATCGTAAAAGGAAATAAAATTTCTTCTAAAGAACTATATAGGTTTTGTTTAGAGTGAAGGCTTAACAAACGTAATATATTTTCTCAAATTTACCGATATACGTAACATATCTATTTTATTGCCAGTATTGTTAAATAACTTTCAAATTACGAACAATATACGTAATATTGACTGATATGTGACTTGTTTGACCGGTTACCACTTAGAAAAGTTACAATAATGGTCTCTGTCGTTTGCGTTGGCTTCCACCGTTAGTCTCTTGGCATTTTTTCACTTGGAAAATTTACAGTAATGATTCGTGTTGTTTGCGTTAACTTTCACCGTTAGTCCCTTGACATTTCCACCTAATATTTTTGATAACTTTTTTTCCCTCCAAAACCTCATTATTTTTCCTCCCGTTTTTGCTAAACATTACAGTCCTTTCCCCTTATTTTTCTTCTTTCCCACATTTTTCATATTGTTACAAAACTTTAACACCACCACCTACACTAAGAGAACCTCACCACTATCGATATTAAATCAAGAAAATGAATTCACCCCCAAATGATCAATGGGAACTATCACTTGATATAGACGATTTCGATCTCCGATTAACCCCCGGTTCTCCGTCCCTGCAACAACATACGTGTTGAAACATCCAACACAACCCAAAACCCGGTTATGATAATACCCGGCCCTGCGAGTATTGTCCAAGCGACCAAGCCTTTTAAACAAGCGGGTATATAGGAAGGTGGGGACGAGTCTGTAATGTAGACACAAGAATATATTAGGAAAGTTGTTGAGGAAGTGGGTGAGGATGAAGATTTTAAGCGTGTGTCGTAGGTTAGCGCAGTTGAGTTTGTGAATACTAATGGGGGGATTGTGAGTGGGTGTTTAGGAGATATCAAAAAACTATCTCAATAATTGAAAACTTGACCAAGTTGTTTTAATAATCAAGTCTTGTGCTTCGAATACCCTTGGTGATCTTACAATAACTCTTAAAGATCTCCCAGGTACAATATCTTGTACAATACATCACAAAGTCATTAATGAGGGGGTTATGGAAAGGACATTACTTTAGGAGCTGCTTTGATACTTGCTAATTTGCTACTGCTTTTTTCTAAACCATTAATGCATTACCTTAACATTTACAATGAGAAACCTGGTTAATGTTTTCCATAATGATACAGTTCCTAGAAATGACAGTGGTGTAGGTGGGAGTGGTATAGATGACAGTGGAATGTTAGACGAAGAATAAATAATGAATTTGTTAGAAGAAGAATCAATGGTTAAAAAAGAGTGGCAGGTTGGTGGATAGATACTGATCAACAGGAACATCAACACAGATTAGATCAAGAATCATTAATCCTCACATTATAAGAAGAAGAAAGAGAAGCAAGGGCTGAACAAGAGCGACATGACAAATGTAGGCAAGAACTAGAGTTGGAGGAGAAACATGAGTGACAACTATTAGGATTATATGTGTAACTTAACTCTTAGATGAGCCGAATTATATGTTGTATTGTATCTCTATTATTGTATCAGTTTTTATCCTATTAATGTTTAGTTTATGTGCTTCAAACAATGAAATACGATTTGACTATCTAAACCGCCATATCCAGATACAATTTCAGATATACTCCAAGTTTGAGATATGGCAATTATAGGGATTTGGCAGTTTTACTTTTTAAAGTCAAACTTGTTGATACAAATAATGCTTAAAAACGTTACTTATATTTTTCGACTCCTCTACGTTTTGAAGATGACAAAATGTAAAACCATTCACGATAAAACGTAAACTTCCATTTCGACATAAATCACTTAAGGTATGAATAAACAAATCATTAAACTTAATTAGTGGCCAAGAAAATAATTTTTCTTCTTAATCCATCACATTTCTACAAAACTATATTTTTACAAAATTACACAAAATAGTTTGGTTAAATAAAAATAATGTTTTATTTAAAAATATAAATATAAATTTAGATTTTCCCCCCAAAACTGAATATAACTCACCAGGATAAACCTTCTTCACAAAATGACAAAAATCAGAGTGTCAGTCTAGGGGTGGCTCCCTAAGTGGCTAGGAGGCCCCCAGATATATCTGGGACCGTCGGGACCGCCACCAGCTGACCGTTGGGACCGCCACCAGCTGACCGTTGGGAATTCTTGGCTATAAATACTAAAATATTCTCAGCAGAAAAATAGACATCTTAGTACGATTTTTTCAGTCTTCTTTCTCTCGCTAAACCTACTTTCTCTTACTAAATATCATGATCACTAACATAGTTTAATCTTGTTTCAAGTGATCAAATCTTATCTTCTATCATGATGCCTTCTTCTATCAAGTGCAAGAAAAAACACTCGTATTCGCCAAGAAACGAAGTGTTATAGATTAGTGATTTCTCCTCTCTTCTTCTAAGATTCAAAACTCCATTTTGATGATCTTGTGTGATTGTGTAAGTCGGATAGTGTGTAAATCCGATAGTGTAGATCTTGTGATTGTGTAGTACTTGTGAAGTGGTAGATTGGTTCTAGCTAAGATTAGGACTCGACATTTAGCTTAGTGTAAGAAAATAATGTAAGCGAAGTGTAAACAGTTTTCTCCGCCTGAAGGGAGCTTGTTGACATAGTAAAATCTCGAGTCGGATACTCGGGGAGTGGAGTAGGGCGAAGAAGAGCTTCGTAGCCGAACCACTATAAATCTTGGTGTCTTGGTTTGATTGTTCTTTCCTTTATCTCATTATATTGTTTGTGTAGTTGTTACATTTAGATAGTTATCTTGATTGGTTCATATTGTTGATTGATTGAACATATTCTCGAATATAACAATTTTAGAAGTAAAATTTTAAATCCTAAATTAACCTATAAACTATTCAACCCCCTCTTCTAGTTTCCACAATTGGTATCAGAAGACAAGGTCATTTAATATTTTTAAAATATATTGTATTTTAAAGCTTGGATCGATCTATGAATTCGGACAAATATCTAAAAGGGAAATTCATGCAAAGACCGCCACTCTTTGAAAGTGATAGTTTTATTTATTAGAAAAATAGATTCGAAACATATGTTAAATCAAAAGATCTTGATCTTTGGCACGTTATTACCAACATTGATTTTCAACCTATTGAACAAAATCCGAAAACCAAACTAGATGAGGTTATCCCTTTTGAAAAACAAAGTGATGATCTTAAAAAGAGGCTTGCGAAAAATAACGAAGCCAAAATGGTTATTTACAATGTTTTGCCAAGAAAAGAATATGAAAGAATTTTCATGTGTAACACGGCAAAAGAAATTTGAAAACTTTGTTAATCACCCATCAAGGTAATAGCCAAGTCAAATATAACAAGATCGACCTTTTGGTACAACAATATAAATAATTCGTCATTTCTAAAGACGAATCTATAGATAGTGCTTTTGCTAGGTTTAATACTATTATTACTAGTCTAAAAGCTCTTGATGAAGGTTATTCTAGCAAGAATTATGTTAGGATGTTTCTTAGGGCTCTACATCCTAAATGGAGAGCAAAGGTCACGCCGATTGAATAGACAAGAGACTTGACATCACTATCTCTTGATGAACTCATTGGTAATCTCAAAGTTCATGAGATGATCATCAAAAAAGATTCTGAAATAGTCAAAGCTAAAGGAGAAAGAAAATCTCTTGCTTTAAAGGTCAAGAAGGAATCTAGTGATGAGGAGTGTTCGACTTTTGGAAGTGAAGACGAAGAATACGCCATGGCGGTTAGAGACTTCAAGAAGTTCTTCAAGAGAAAAGGTAGATTCGTAAGACAACCACGAAACGACAAAAAGACGTTCCAAAGAAGCCGAGACGACAAGAACGGCAAAAGTGATAGGAAATGTTTTAGATGCGGTGATCCAAATCATCTTATTGGAGAATGTCCAAAACCACCGAAAGACAAGAACCAAAGAGCATTCGTCGGAGGTTCTTGGAGTGATAGCGGTGAAGAAGATGATGAAAAGGCTAAAGACGAAACATGTCTTGTGGCTCAAGCATCAAATGAGGTATGTTTCGATTCCTCTTACTTTAGCGATGAAAATGCATCAATAGATGATTTTATTTTAGATAGTGAATATGATAAATTATTCAAGATGAGTATAAAAATAATCACTAAGAACAAAGGGCTAAAAGCTATTAGAAATAGTTTGGAAAATGAACTTAGTGAACTAAAATTAAAATTGTCTACATTAAAGAAAAACAAAGGAGTTGATCTCGAATGTATAAATTGTCAATCACTTAAAATTGAGAACGAAAAACTCAAAGAAGAAGCTCTTAAACTAACTAAATTTGAAAAGAGCACACATTGCTTAAATGAAATGTTAAGCAATCAAAAACCCTCCGGTGATAAATTAGGTTTAGGGTTTAACTCATGTGAAGCATCAACTAGTAAGTCTAAGGAAATAAAATTTGTGAAATCTCAAAAAGAAATGTCATCTAGTGGCAGTCCCCAAAATAATATGGGCGGCCCCTATAAAGCCTAAGGCCCAAAGCCTAAAGCAATCAAGGGGCCGCCTGTCTGTTCACCAGAATCCGAAAAATCTATTTCTTTTCAAAAATCTATTTTGGGTTCTAAACCAAAACACATAATGGTAAACAATGTTAAAATTCCTGTTGCTAGTGATAATGAGGTTAAACAATTTTATAAACCAACGTTAAAACCCGGATTTGGTTTTTATAAACCAAAATTTAGGTCAAAAACTCCACCACCTAGAAGAGTCAATAATCATTATCCATGTTCTAAGACCGCAACCAAAAATAAGTGTTGGTCGACAAAACCAACCTCATGGTTTTCCCGTAACTTGGAACAACTTCCAACCTCAAAGTTACATGCCATAGGGAATGTGTCCTTCATTTCCACATTCTAATCAATTGCATCAATTGCAATGGATGTTTAACACTAACAACTTTGGACCCATGAGATATTGTGGACCAAATGTTTGAGTTATTGTCTTATATAAATAGATATGCCTTGAAGTCGACTTGGAACCCGATGAGTGGATAAAGGATAACGGATGCTCTAAACACATGACGGGAAACTGAAAGCTTTTCTCATCCTACAAGGCATACAACGGAGGTATTGTCATTTTTGATAGTAATCTTCACGGTAACATCATTGGCAAATGTACGATTTCTAATGACTCTCTCAATATAGATAACATAGAACATGTAGATAACTTAAGATTTAACTTGCTATGTGTAGGACAAATATGTGATAATAAGTGTAGAGTAACTTTCTCTGAACATGATAGTGAAATCACTAAGGACGGTAAGATTATAGGTAGAGGTATTAGGAAGAAAGGCTTATACGTGATGAAATTAGGAAATAAGCCAAAAGACAAAATTTGTCTTGCAACGATTGATGAAAACTCCACGTTGTGGCATACGAGATTAGGTCGCGCTAATATGTGTCTCATTCAATCGTTAGCATCTAAGGAATTAGTTAGAAACTTACCTAAGCTTAAGTTTGATCAACACTTCCGTAATGCTTGCAAAATTGGAAAACAAGCTCACGCTAGTCACAAAGCTAAGAATATAGTCTCAACGACTAGATGCTTAGAACTCCTTCATATGGATATCTTCGGTCCATCCGCCGTACGAAGTTATGGAGCAAACCTCTACACCTTAGTCATAGTAGATGACTACTCTAGGTATACTTAGACAAGATTTCTTAAGAATAAAACTGAGGCTTTCGATAAATTTGAAATCTTTAGTAGAAAAATACAAAATCAATTAGGATGTTCAATAGTGTCAATTAGGACAAACCACGCTACAGAGTTTGATAATGAAGTGCAATTTAGAGAGTTTTGTAATGCCAACGGCATTACACATAACTTCTCGGCTCCATGCACTCCACAATCAAATAGCGTGGTAGAAAGGAAAAATATGACACTACAAGAAATGAGTAGAACCATGTTGAATGAACAATCGTTACCACAAAAGTTCTAGTGTAACGCTGTAGATACTTCAACATATATCATCAACCGAATCCTAATTAGAGCCATCTTAGGTAAAACACCTTATGAACTCTCGAGAGGTAGGAAACCTACTCTTGATTACTTTAGAGTGTTTGGAAGCAAGTGCTTCATCTTAAACACCAAATACTACCTCATTATGTTTGACCCAAAGTCATACGAAGATGTCTTTTTAGGTTACTTCCAAAATAGCAAAGCCTACATCATCCTTAATAAACACACCATGAAAATCGAAGAATCATTCAACGTGACATTAGATGAAATTCCTCCACCCTCTAAGACATCACCCTTGGTGGATGATGACTTAGATGAAGTAGAAGCAATTAAAGTTACCGAAAAGAAAAACTTAGAGAATGACATTGAGGATGAAACTTTAGAAATTGACAAAATAGTCAATATTAAGGAATCTTGGAACCATCCATTAGAAAATGTCATAGGAAACCTTAACCAAAGAACTCTTAGGTCACAAGCCCAAAACCAAAGTAACTTCTTTTGTTTTATATCAACTATAGAACCTAAGAATGTGAATGAAGCCTTAACGGATGAAAGTTGGATAATCGTTATGCAAGAAGAATTAAATTAATTCATTACAAATGATGTTTGGGATTTGGTACCACAACCTAAGAATATGACAATCATAGGAACTAAGTGGGTGTTCAAAAATAAGTTAGACGAGAACGGTGTTGTTTCTCGAAATAAGGCTAGGCTAGCTGCTCAAGGCTATAATCAACAAGAGGGCATCGATTATGATGAAACTTATGCCCCAGTTGCTAGACTTGAGTCTATTAGAATACTATTAGCTTATGCTTGTGCTTTAGATTTTAAGCTATTCCAAATGGATGTAAAAAGTGCATTCCTGAACGGTTTTATCAATGAGGAGGTATACATGGCACAACCTATGGTATTCATTGACTTCGAAAAACCGGATCATGTTTATAAACTAAAGAAAGCTTTATACAGTCTTAAACAAGCACCCAAAGCTTGGTATGATAGATTACAAGTTTTTCTTATTAAACATGAATACAAAATGGGAATGGTAGATAACACACTTATTACTAAGAAGAAAAGTTCAAACCTCATCATCGTCCAAATATATGTCGACGACATTATATTCGGTTTGACTTGTCAAGACATGTGTGATGAATTTGCCAAAATCATGCATGACGAGTTCGAGATGAGCATGATGGGTGAACTTAACTTCTTCCTTGGATTACAAATAAAACAAATGGAAGACGGTATCTTCTTTAATCAATCTAAATATATTAAAGAAATGCTTAAGAAATTTGGCTTAGAAGATTCTAAACCAATGAAAACCCTATGTCCTCGGATACTAAACTCACGAAAAACAAAGAGTGTGAGTCGGTAGATAGTACCAGGTATCAATGCATGATAGGTAGTTTACTCTACCTAACGGAAAGTAGGCCCGATATCATGTTTAGTGTCTGCCTTTGTGCACGCTTCCAAGAGGCTCCCAAAACCTCTCATCTTGAAGCGGTTAAGCGTATCTTCCGATACATTAAAGGCACTACGCACTTAGGATTATGGTATCCTAAGGGGACCGGCATAAAAACCGTAGTATATGCCGACTCTGATCATGCGGGAGATTATGTGGACAGAAAGAGCACTAGCGGTATTTGTACGTTCGTGGGATGTTGTTTAACATCTTGGTTCTCGAAGAAACAAACCGCTCTTGCTATATCCACTACCGAAGCCGAATACGTAAGTGCCGGAAAGGCATGTCAACAAGCACTATGGATGAAACAAGCTCTTATCGACTACGACATTCGACTCGACGACGTCCCGATCATGTGTAACAATAAAGGCGCGATTGACCTTAGCAAAAACCCGGTGCAACACTCTCGAACTAAACACATTGAAATCCGTCACCACTTTCTTCGTGATAATGTCATGAAAGGACATATCTCTATCGAAAAAGTGTCGTCCGTCGACAATATCGCCGATTCTCATTAAACCCCTTAAACGTGAATCGTTTAACTATCTACGTCTTGGTTTATGAATGATGGAACACATTCCATAAATCGCCTCTCTTTTCTTCTGTCTTGATTCTAGTCCGTGTTCCACTTCATGTCGTGACAACTTAAATACTTCGTCAGAAGTACTTTAAGCATTTTTAATTCGCGAAATGCAAATTAAAACGTCACTCCCTCAGTAAAAATTTTATGTCAAAAATCGAGTCAAAACCATCTGCTGATGGCGGCCCTCATATCTAGGGCGGCCCCCTGATTTAATCAGGCGGCCCCCAGATTGATATGGGACCGCCACCAGACGAAAACAAAAGTCTGTCACCCTTATTTTTGTGAAACACAAAAACAAACACCCCCTCTCTTCAGCCATTGACGAACCACGAACCCAAAACCACCAAACCTTAAAATCAACCACTAAAACACAAATTGATGATCAAATCAACACTAATAATCATTCCTAACATCACAAAAATCATCAATTTTGTATGTCATTTCATCTATTTTTTTCAAATTTGTGTCTAGGGTTCATGTTGAACAAAAATTCAAAATTAAGGATTTTCATTTTTCTTGTGTTTGTGTGCAATTAGGACTATAATAACACAATGTATAACTAATATGTTTCCCATAGACATAGGATTTGCATAGTTGAAGTGTGTTTGTCAAAAATTGTTTTCGCACAAAACCTCAATTTTCTCTCAAAATCACTCACGTTAGGAACACCATAAAAGTATTTTAAAGCATTGTTAATACATCCTAAAAACGTTTTTGCATACATGCATAATGATCTCATGAACAAAATTCGAGATACATAATTCATATGTATTTTTTGACATGTTTGGATGAGCAAAATTAAATTAAAGAGCGTTCGGGTTAACTCATAAGTTTTGTTTTAGAGTCAAGTTAGCCGCAACTCCACATTCGTTGCATATAGGCACACACTAGGCACGAGTTCTTGTAAACATTATGAGTTCATAATAAGACATGAGTTTATTCTTCTTTTAGGTAACCGTGCCTCGTAAAACTGCTAAAGATCACCAAAACACAAAAAGCTACATTCCAATAATTTCACATGAATACACCTCACCTTTGAGAGAAATGCTTATAAATCTTGAAAATCGTTGCATTTATGAAGGTCGGGTAGTTTTTCCAGATTTTGACGACTTGGTTTATGTTGAGTTCATGTTTAGTCATATTAGGTTTGAGTGTCTTCTTAAAATCAATGAACAAATCTGTCCACATTTTATCCTCGAATTCTATAGTTAAAACCGAGTCAACTATACTTTAGAGGGTCAAATGATAATCGAGTTTGTCATCGAAAATGATTCCTCTCTTACACAATTGAAGAATTTGGTCAAATTCTTGGTATTCCCTCTAAAGGTGCTTGCTCTTTTGCCGACAAGTGGTCACTTGACGACTTGCAATATAGTTTTCCTACGAATGGTCCCTATCAAACCGACCCTCCTTGTCCTGATGAAATCAAAATCTATATTCAAGAGGAACGTGAGGGTCCGGTCACTCGTATCTGTCATGACAAAGTCATTGATGTTGAAGAAAACCAAATTTTAACTCGTGAAATCGTCTCTATAATGAAAACTTGGGTCGAAATAATTTAGAAAAATGTATTTTGTTTGGGTGGTAATCGGGATCATGTCCCCGCGTGTCTTTGTCACATGCTCTATTATATTGCTAAGTTCGAGCATTACAATCTTGCATATTTTATTGCAAAACGCATGGAGTTTGTCACTAAACAACCTCGATTAATTCTATCATACGGTATGTTATTAACCCAATTGTTTAAGTATGTCATATCTGTAAATCTTGAGTTGTCAAACGATCGTTATGTCTTGTACGATCGTGTCATGTATCCTTTTGCCGCTCAACAAGAGCGAAAGACTCGAAAGGATTATGACACGAAAAGAGGTCATCACTCTACTTCTTCTTCATCCGCCTTTGGTCAACCATCCTCTTCTCATCTCAACGATGATGATGATGATGGAAATGACGAAGGGACCTCGCGTGCAAGCACTCCTTCTGCCACCCGTTTTGTCAATTCATTATCAAATGATATTCCTCAAGTCTTTTCAAACCCACCAAATATCGACCCCTATCTTAGTGATTAAATGATATTCTGCCACCCCTTTTTCTCTTACTAAATATCTTGATCACTAACATAGTTTAATCTTGTTTCAAGTGATTAAATCTCATCTTCTATCTTCCTTCTTCTTCTATCAAGTGCAAGAGAAGAACACTCGTATTCGCCAAAAAACGAAGTGTTATAGATTAGTGATTTCTCATCTCTTCTTCTAAGATTCAAAACTATATTTTGATTATCTTGTGTGATTATGTAAGTCGGATAGTGTGTAAATCCGATAGTGTAGATCTTGTGATTGTGTAGTACTTGTGAAGTGGTAGATTGGTTCTAGCTAAGATTAAGACTCGACATTTAGCTTAGTGTTGGAAAATAACATAAGCAAAGTGTAAACGGTTTTCTACACCTGAAGGGGGCTTATTGACATAGTGAAATCTCGAGTCGGATACTCGGGGAGAAGAGTAGGGAGAAAAAGAGCTTTATAGCCGAACCACTATAAATCTTGGTATCTTGGTTTGATCGTTCTTTCCTTTATCTTATTATATTATTTGTGTAGTTGTTACATTTAGATAGTTATCTTGATTGGTTCATATTGTTGATTGATTGAACATATACTTAAATCTAACAATTTTAGAAGTAAAATTTTAAAACGTAAAACCTGTAAACTATTCACCCCTTCTAATTTCCATAAAACTGCATTTCAGTATTAGGCCTCATTGTCAAAGTGTGTTAGACCTTATTGACTTTATAAAGTCAACCTGCATCTGAGTCGTAATTTGTATTAGGCCTCATAATAGTTTAAGTTTAGGCCTCATTACCAAACTGTATTACGCCTCAATGACTTTTTAAATTCAAATTGCATTTTGACTGTCCAAACTGCCATATCTATACATAGTTTAAGTGATACTCCAAGTTACAAGAGTGTTTGAGATATGGTAGTTACAGGGATATGGACAATTTGACTTTTAAAGTCAAATACATTTGAGTCATAAACTATATTTTCTAAACCATTAAAATGTGCTTTAAACCATCAAATACAGTTTGACTATCTAAGATGACATATTCAAACATCATTTAAGTGACACTTCAAGTTACATGAGTGTTTGGATATAGCAGTTACATGGGTATTTTATGTGTACAAACAAACAGATGGATATGGTTAAAGATAGTATAACAAACCGAATTTTCATCAATGTAAATATCCATCTATTAAATTAGATGCACTTTATATACCATTTTTACAGGGAAATTTTTCGCTTTATTCCATTATGTAACGTAGTTTACATTACTAAAGTAAACGAGCTCACGTAACCTCTACCAATGCCATCTATATCTATGTTTATGTCATGTAAATATCCTAATATGTCAATTCTATGTCTAAATATCATTTTACCATGTACATTATCCATTTAATGTACCATTTACAACGTTATTCCAAAATAAGCATTAAACGTTACTCATCACTTATAACTCCCACACCTTGCATTCCTAGTTTCCTAGCCTACCTTACTCATCACTAGCCCTCCCTTGGTCACTAATCTATAGCCCTTGGCTACCACATCAAGAAAACTTGGGCACCAAGGGTGTTTTAACCCTATAAATAGCCGAAACATGCAAACCATTCAAACACACTTCAAAAAATTATCACCACTTAAATGGAGTCTTAAACTAGACCAAAGAGGATCAAGTGAAGTCCCTAAGCTCAAAATAGAAGCCAAGAATCAAGAGAAATGAGCCCTTGAAGTCGTTACTAGGCGTACATACAAAACCCCATTTCGACCCATTTCTAGCTCAAGTAAGCTTACATCTTGTTCAATAAGCTTATAATCTGTATTAGAACTATCATAAGGTCTATTAGATCCTATATGAACTCTTGTTAAAGCCTTGAATCCTCAAACCTGTTAGGTTTAAGAAAAAGACCCGGTCACCCCGTGTATTGTCTAAAATATCATAGTTCGTAGTTTAATCGTAAGCGTATGACTCATGGTATTGGGCCGGGTCATTTACCCACTTATAAGCCCATACCATAGCCCATTAGGGCATCTAAACACATGTATTTATACCCCTTTCCAGCCATAGGAAGGGTTTGGTTGTTCATTTGGTTATACACATACTAAAGGTGTTTTTCTCTCACTAGAATCCTTACTTTCTCTCTCTAGAAATTGGCCAACCCATCATCTTTTGATTGTGTTATGATATCCAATATACTACAATTGGTATCAGAGCTCATGGGATGATTAGCTAGATTGTGTGTGAGTTTTCTTGGTTAGTTTAGATCAAAAGTTTGGTTTTAGAAGGTTTATGGTCTTATTCTTGACACTCTTTGATTCTCACGTTTGTGGTGTTAAAGTTAGTGTTTTTATTATTGTTATAGCCTTCTAGGATCAAGTTGTGCAAAAGAAACCAAGCAAAAACGTTCAAAAGTGTAATTTTTAGGTGTTTTTAGGTGAAAAAGTTCGTATTTTTCTTAACTGCGTTTTGTCTCACTGGCATATTCTTGGTTGCGTTTTGTCAGAAAAAGTACACTACGTTTTATTGTTTAGGTAAAGGACAACAGTACTGCGTTTTGTCTTATTAGGAGGTGCATTTTGATTCTGCATTTTGGTTCTGCGTTTTGGTTCTACGTTTTGCTTCCTGCGTTCTGGTGTTGCGTTTTGCCTCTGCGTTTTGCCTAGTTGAAGACCTATCTTGCGTTTTGTATAGGAAAGACCCTGTCCATTTCATTTCTTGGTTGCATTTTGTCTCAAGAATTGACTGCTTTTTGTCTAAGGTGCTTCACTGCGATTTGCCTCTTGTGTTTTGTCTCTTGCGTTTTGTCTCCTGCATTTTGTCTCTTGCGTTTTGTCTCTTGCGTTTTGTCTCCTGAGTTTTGTCTATTGCGTTTTGTCTCCGGCGTTTTGCCTCATGCGTTTTGTCTCTTGCGTTTTGTCTCCTGCGTTTTGTCTCTTGAGATTTGTCTTTGTGTTTTGTCTATTGAGATTTGTCTCTACGTTTTGTCTATTAAGATTTGTCTAAGCTTCTTCACTGAGATTTATCTAAGCTTCTTCACTGAGATTTGTCTAAGCTTCTTCACTAAGATTTGTCTAAGCTTCTTCATTGAGATTTGTCTAAGCTTTTTCACTGAGATTTGTCTAAGCTTCTTCACTGAGATTTTTCTAAGCTTCTTCACTGAGATTTGTCTAAGCTTCTTCACTGAGATTTATCTAAGCTTCTTCACTAAGATTTGTCTACGATTCTTCACCGAGTTTTGCCTAAGTCATATTATCTTCATTACGTAAACTCATTTCAACCAAACCAAATCATAATTAAACAACATATCACCTAATCTAACAAACAATCATAACTTTTAACATACAATCACTAATTATTATACCGATCCAACAATTATCATAACACAATTAATCAATCATGTCTAAAGCTTTCGATGACATTCAAAAGAAAGAATTGCATCAGTTGTAACTAATGCAAGAAAATGCAAAGGAAAGTTACATGACATCTTTTCGGCTACTTCATTCATTTCTTCAGATTATTTCATACGATGAATCAAAATCTATGAGAGTATCCGAACGTGCATTCATGACACTCTTTGGTCAAGATAATGAGACTTTCACAAGTACGATGTCCCTTAACTTGGATCAATTACAAAGGCAGCTTGACAAAGAAGAATTCCAAGAAGATAAATCCATGGTTGCATTTTGGGTGCTCAACAATTAGTTTTAGAAGTTCATCGATTGGCAGCACTTCTTGGATTATGACAGTGAAATGACAGAGAAACTTTTTGCTGAATACACTGGAATCCAAGTTAAACAGTTTAGAGAAACAA